>QVOA01004080.1:0-59280 GCA_014825685.1 Pseudomyrmex cubaensis | reverse complement strand
CCGGCGTTTTTTTTTTTTTTTTAATCTACGTATGTATATATAAAATATGTATTTCTATTACATGAGATATATAGTCGTAACTGTGTAGTAAATGCTTATTTATATGCATAAAATACATGATTTTATAGATATTTTCTCTATCGATAGTAGCGTTACAAACGTACAATTCTTATATTTTACTATTACATTGTAATGTGATTAGAATTAGCGCGAAGCACTTTTTTTCGGACTAAAACGTCTCCCGTATCTCAAACGACGTTTCTCGACGTCGAAGCCTAATCACGCCTGTTGTGATATTCAGTAAAAATCTTACGTAAACACGACACAATAAGGAAGGAAAACGTAAGTACACTGTTGAAACGATTAATCAATTATGAGAGAAAGCAATAAATTTGTTGCGAGATTGAAAGACTTGTGTGTTCGAAGAAACGACAAAATAAAGTTATATGTGCGGTATTTCCTTGATATTCCGTATGAGCTCTTGAGAAACGGTAAAAAGATAGTGGCGTGTACAAGTTAAAGTAAATTCAAAGAAGTGAAAGGCGCTGTACGTTCATATGGTCTGTGAGCTCGTAAATCTATTCTCAGTAATTGCTTTTTGACAACTCATCCTGCCGATAGGCAGATGACATAAATGTTCTAAGCTAATTATTGGCATCAGTAAAGCCAAGAACTGTTCTAAAGATATATCTGTATTCAACACAGATGTATTATTTGTGAATATACTACTGTATTGTACATTATCATGTAAATATAAATAAATGCTATGTACATACAAAAAAAAACAACTCATCTAGGCAGCTAGTGCTGCCAGTTTTTCCTTGAACATCACGAGTGAACAAATTTAGAAAACTCAGCCGAGAAAACAGACTGCATATTTTTATTTACAAAAGTTATTAACAATATTCTGTACACATAAGAGAGAGTTATGTTAGCGTTAAAAAATAATATAAAACAGTATTTTTTAATTACTGAGAAAAAGTATGTTATCAATCTCATAATTTCTTATTTGATAACTCAAAGAATATGTAAGCCAGTTTCCAAAACATCTTAAATATCTTTTCAGCAGAAAATTTAATATTGTGTGTATTAGCTATTTTATATATAGGTATAACAATTATATATTCTAAAACTGTAATAATAATAATAAAATTGTCTTGAGACTTACCAAGGACACCATATTGTTGCGGAGTAAGTCTTACATCTTCATCCACACCTCCTGGCACAGAAGAAATGAGCGATGCACGATCACTAATATGACTCCTAGTACTGGCCTCACTTCTTCTTGCCCAAGATGCCTGTGACAATGCATCTATATTTTCCACCAACAAGAAACATTAAATTGCTTTATTATAAACATTAATAGCTTGTAAATACATGTGTAAAAATTATTCTATACATATGTAAAAATTATGTGTGTTTAACTTTAAAATCAGTTTTTATATTACATAAGCTGATTTATATTATATAAACATGACAGTATTATAACAATAGTATGAGAGAATTACCAAAATTGGAATTTTTGAAACTTGCTAATCTTGTTTTGTAGTGTCTCCGAGAAGGCGGCAAAGGATGTCTTCGTCGTCTTTTCAAAAATTGCGCCAATCCGCCTAGTAATACTGAACCACCAGCAAAGCAGATAATAAAAATCTGAAAAAATATACGCACACGATTAACAAGCATACGCTTGTGCGAGATGGATGTGAATCATAAACAATAATATTTTTACGTAGACAATACACTTTATGTGACTTCGCATTATTACATAATGAATCTCAAATGTGCATTTAATGAAAATGTATTTACTCTAACCTCTCAAAAGCACCGATAACTTGCTCTAACCTTTTGTGTGCGAGACAAATGTATCGCCGGTAATAAAGCTATGTAGCGCTGATATAACGCGCTGTAGAATTGTCGTATATTAAAAACGGACATTGTCATTCACTCGGTTACAAACAAGTATTAACCAAATTTCATCCTATCCGAGCAGCTCGACATCACTGCCGTCAACCACAGCCATCAAACTCAGAGCAACTCAGAGATGGGAAACGCGGCACGAAGTTTCGGTTTTAGTTCCTTTAAAATCCAGCTGGCGCTTGCCGAGCTTACTATTGGATCGTAATGTCGATCAGGTTACATCGCGCGTTGCAAGGGATTACGGGGAGTCGCCACACTCGACGACCTTGCTTTGACATTGGGAGGTTGACTCGCGATTTCAAGTCCTCGCGCTTATTGAACGACGGTCGATTACACGACGTTACTTATTCCGTTAATAAGAGGTTAATAAGAGGTTTTGTATCCGGCGATATTCTCGTTTTCCTTGAGAGCACCGCGTTAAATAAGACTACAGGGAAAAACACTGTCGTTATGGCACTCAACAAGCTTAGCATCGATAAAGTGGACTTGACGGATAAGAGGGTGCTAATACGGTATGTTCTTGAACAAAAATTTCGTTCAAGGAAAAAGATTATGTAAGAGATGAAAAAAAGTCAATGACATTCAACAGAAACTTGACAGAATAATTTGTTTTTTAGAGTTGACTTCAATGTTCCGCTGAAAGAGGGCAAAATAACGAACAATCAGAGAATCGTTGCTGCACTAGATACAGTAAAATATGCAATTGATAAAAAAGCCAAGTCGATTGTTCTCATGTCTCACCTGGGTCGACCAGATGGAAAGAGAGATGAGAAATATACTTTAAAACCTGTGGCTGAAGAGCTGAAAACTCTGCTAGGAAGGGAAGTTGTGTTTTTGAATGATTGTGTGGGATCTGAGGTAGAAGCTGCTTGTGCTAATCCAGCACCTGGTACTGTAATTTTATTAGAAAATTTAAGATTTCATATTGAAGAAGAAGGAAAAGGAGTTGGTTCTGATGGAAGTAAGGTATAAATAATTAGTTTTAAATTTTTTAATTAAGTTTTTTAAACACGATTATTTAGAATTTAAAAGTATAATATAGATAGTTTTATAGTTTAGAATTCAAAGACATAATTGTGATTGATTTTAATTTTAGATTAAAGCCGATAAAGACAAGGTTACTGAATTCAGAGCATCTTTAAGAAAACTAGGAGATGTGTATATTAATGATGCCTTTGGAACTGCTCATCGTGCTCACAGTTCCATGATGGGAGATGGATTTGATATAAGAGCTAGTGGTTTTCTACTGAAGAAAGAACTTGAGTACTTTGCGAAAGCTCTAGATAATCCAGAAAGACCATTTTTAGCCATACTTGGAGGAGCTAAAATTGCCGATAAAATTCAACTAATTAATAATTTGCTTGATAAAGTAAATGAAATGATTATCGGAGGTGGTATGGCTTTCACATTCTTAAAAGTATCCAAAAATATGAAGGTAGATAAAATTTAATAAAAATTAGGAAAGAACCAATTGTAAAAAACGTGATTGTATTTTGAATGTTTGTATTTATGTGATTCTCTCTAGATTGGAAGTTCCTTATTTGATGAAGAAGGCTCAAAAATCGTGAATGACTTGTTGGACAAAGCGAAAAAGAACAATGTTCAGATTCATTTACCTGTAGATTTTGTAACTGCGGATAAATTCGCAGAGAATGCTGCGGTGGGAGCTGCGGATATTGAAAATGGTATACCTGACGGATGGATGGGTCTCGATGTTGGCCCAAAATCGAGAGACTTGTTTGCCGGTAAATTTCAAAAACTAAACATTAATTATACAAACTTGATGTATTAGGAGAAAAAAATATGTATATATATTGCAAATGTATTTATATCCAGAGCCGATTAAGAGAGCAAAAGTCATAGTGTGGAACGGTCCACCGGGAGTGTTTGAATTCGAGAACTTTAGCAAAGGCACAAAGAGTCTGATGGATAATGTCGTTGAAGCTACAACTCGAGGAACAATCACTATTATTGGAGGCGGAGATACGGCGACGTGCGCGGCTAAATGGAAAACGGAGGATAAAGTAAGCCACGTAAGCACTGGCGGTGGCGCGAGTCTGGAACTTTTGGAGGGCAAAGTGTTGCCCGGAGTCGCCGCTCTTTCTCCATCGTAAATCAGATTTTCCTTGTAACGAATCTTCCTGTAAAAAAAAACATCCTTATCAAAGAAAACTTTATCGTTTCATTATGTGAAATGAGTAAAAACAAGAATAGAGTAGAATCTATTCCTTATCTCTGATTTATCAGAGTGTAATTCTTCCCTGGAACTCCAGCATTCTTTTAATAGAGAAAAGAAGAAAGAATAGAATTGTATTTTCATGCTTGAGTGTAGAGTACTACAAGAAAGTGAGTGTATAATTATCTATAATTGTAAAACGCAGAATCTGTATGTGTTATACATAGAAAATATTTATATATACACATAAATTAAGAGAATATAAAAATCAATGATTATATATAAGGATTATTAATTATAAACAAAAAGTCAAGTTGTTTAGATGTAATTATCCCCGCACGGTACGAAGTTCACTTATAGTTTCACGAACTTGAGATGCTGCGAACATTCGTATTAAAGTGTAGATATTTATATTTGTGTTTTATTTATAGATATATTTCCTTTTAATTTTAAATAGTTGATATTTTTATGCGGAAAAAATTATATATATATATGTAATATATAAGGAGAATAAGCTCAAAAGAAATAATTTTATAACAGTATATACGTATAAGATGTTAAAAAATATGTTAAAAAATATAAAAAAATTATGCATATTGAAAAATAAACCTTGTACACAAGGATAAAACTCATTACTTAAATTTCTGTTAGGTCGGATCTGTAATGGTCGCGTTTAGAAAATTGACCAATGCTATTGGTCGAGTTCTACTTTACAAGTCGCGACATTGCTGCAGAACGCGGCCATTTATAGCGTCTGATAGCGTAAAGGTGCGAATTCATGGGACGCTAATTTTAGCGTTGCACGTAGTCACGTGACTTCGATGTGACGCTAGCGTCAAGTAAAATAAGTTCGATTTATCCATCTTTAGCACATTCTTTTCATGTATTTATAATCCAGCGTTAACTTTGATCACGTGACCTATTTTGACGCTAAAATGAGCGTCAAGCGTCAGCATGAAAAGGCGCCTTAATAGTGGAGCGCGCGCAGCTTTTATAACTCGCCTATCTTGCTTCTTTCTCTCGTGTCTTGATCAAATATGGCGGCGACTGTGGCAGTAAAGGATGTTAACACTTTTCTCAGTCAGAAGCAAAATGTTGCTGACAAAGACCTCGCCGGAGAATGGGCGCAGCTCGAGGAGCTGTACAATAAAAGGTAATTGAAATACACAATATTTTATATGATGAGGAATTTATTATGTAAAAAATAACGAACATGCCTCTTGATCGACTCCGGTGACTTGCAGGCTTTGGCATCAGCTGACGCTTAAATTGGAGACGTTTGTGAAACATCCAACGCTCCAACAGGGAGATAATCTCGTGCAATTATATACTAACTTTCTGTCAACGTTTGAAAATAAGTAAGTGTTTTGGAGTTAAATTTTATATTTTAAATTTATAGTTTAAAATATAAATATATGTTTGATACTTCTTTTTCTATATGTTCTTTATGTCATATACCAGTTGTGTATTATTGTACTTGTTATTTATATCATTCTTGTTTGTTACTAATATTATTATTGTTCTCTATAAAGGATAAACCCTCTGTCATTTGTGGAAATATTGGCACATGTGATACAACAGTTTCCAGATAAACAGGAGGCTATTAAATTCTTAGAGAAAACTGAAGCCAAGGTTCAAAGTAATAATGAAGCTGTTGCTCTCTGCAAAGTTCTTAAAGGACAAATATTATTGGATAAATTAAACAATCAGGAACAAGCAAAAAAAATTATAGAAGAAGTAGAAACTATGTTGGATAATGCTGATGGTATTACAGCAGTTCATGGACGTTTTTATCTTCTAGCCAGCCGGTTGTATAGACTACAAGGCAAACATGCAGAATATTATCGCACAGCATTGAGGTAATTTTGTGGAATATAATACACATGGTTTTTATATAGAATCTTATATAGTATTTTATAAAAAATTTTTCTCTTACAACATTTTCAATATATGTTTTATTTATCTTCAAGATATTTAGGTTGCATTGAACTGAGCAGTTTGAGCAGACAAGATCAGGAACAACACGCTTTTTTCCTTGGACTTGCAGCACTCTTAGGCGAGGGAGTTTACAATCTCGGGGAATTGCTTGCGCATCCGGTCTTAGAATCGTTGAAAGGAACGCCAAATGCCTGGCTCGTCGATTTGCTACAGGCATTCAACGCCGGCGACATTGTCGCGTTGGAGAGACTAAAACCACAGTGGAGCAAAGTGGCCGATTTAGCGGCGCAGGAATTAAAACTAAGGCAGAAGATTTCTCTTTTGTGTCTCATGGAAATGACTTTCAAACGGCAAGCTAACAATCGGTGTGTACATCGCAACTTATAATATTTATTGTCTTTGATAAGCAGAACATTACAAATTATAATCGTTTATGATATTGAATATTAGTAATTCAACAATAATGTAACTTATTTCAGACAACTTACATTTGCGGAAATTTCTCAAGAGACCCGCCTGCCTCTCGGCGAAGTGGAGCTATTGGTAATGAAAGCTCTCGCTCAAGGTCTTGTGCGAGGCGCCATAGATCAAGTAGCAGGAACCGTCAATATGACTTGGGTCCAGCCGCGCGTTCTGGATCGCAGTCAGATCGCCGGAATGGTGCAGCGTCTTGATGGATGGTGCAAGGATGTTAGCTCAATGGAAAAACTTTTAGAATCCAGGGCGTCTGAGATTCTTACACTTTGAAAATTTCTTCCGGACCATGCCTTTGACTTATTTGTTTGTTACGTCAGCAAAGCTGATTTACGCACTTACACAATTATGAAATTGTCTCTTAATATATGTCATCAATAAATATGAACGCTTATTTCTTAGATATGCTTCTTATTTTTTCTAAATTAGGAAGAATTATCCCAAGAACATATCGGTAAGGAAAAGAGTTGGAAATAACATTGTCCAGAGTAAAAACAAAAACTTAAATATTTTTATTTGAAAATTCGTGAAAATACATTAAATATATACGTTCCTCAAGTTTTTGTTTTTTTCTATTTCAATCTTTTCTATTTCAGTAAATAGAAGACAAAACAAAGAATAACAAGATACTAAATAAGGTCATGAAGATTTAAATACATCCTTATTCTATATCACATAGTTGACTTTCCTTTCATTAACATTTCTTGATGTGTTGTTTACATGTACATATATTGCTTTAATGCCCAATGATTGCTTCTCTCTCTCTCTCTCTCTCTCTCTCTCTCTCTCTCTCTCTCTCTCTCTTTCCCTCCCTCTTTTTCTCTCTCTCTTTCTCTCTCTCTCTCTCGCTGCTTATCAAAACTTAATAATATTGTTGGAACATCAAATAGGTAAAGCTGTCTACTTATGTAGCGAGATATTATGTAAATTGCAAATGCATTTTCTTTCCCCATTCACAATGGGGGATCACGTTATTCTTTCAATCTATATCTTTCAATTTTGTTTGGATGTTGTGCAAATCTAATGGTCTATAGACTAGAATTTTCTCTTTCAGGTCCATATAGTTCTTTAATCTGGAGACAGCATAATCCTAAAAAAATTATCAAAAGTTTTAACATTTTCCCAAATAAACAAAACTATAGTTTATATAAAAATAGGAAAATAATGCAAAACATTACCCAATAACCAAACGGAATTTGTGATAGTTTTGCATTCACGATACCCCAGAGGCCCCATAACAAGTGACTAGCTAGTGAAAATATCCTCACTTCCATCATGATGCGTTCTTCTTCTGCAGATCCTTCCTTTCCCACAGTTTTCAGATATGTTCTTATGAAGTGAAGCTGTATTAAAAAAGAAAAAACAGTTTTTAAAGATGCGAATTAAAGAGAAGAGATATATAAAGGGTCTAAAAAATTAATTATTAAAACAATAGTCTCTTTTTGACTGTTATTAATATAACTTCTTTCTCCTTGTTAACAGATAAATTGTATGACAAGATAATTTAATGAGATGACAATATTGTAATAACTATTCTAATGTCCAAGAATAATGTCAAATTGTTAGAATAATGTGAACAACTAGACATATACACAAAGTTTGGACTATTAACAAATGAGATACACAAAAAAAGAAAGCTTTGTGATAAAAATTTGAAATTATGGAATAATATGGAATAATATGAAATATGTATATATAACTATAAATATGTTTAGGTAACTATACAAGAATAATACGTATATATAAATGTGAAATATGTATATATAAATATATCGAGAGTTTTATATATTTTCTCATTTAAGAACTCAGTATTTATTTTGTCGTATATTGATGTTAAAAGAAAAGAAAATATGATCTCATAAAAATTATTTACTCCTATCTATAATGTGTGCAATTAGGAGAGAAATACGTATTTCTTATAATTCTTTTAATAATTATGTATATCACTTTTTTGACGACTGTAAATCCCTATAAGTTATTGGCAATAATGGCCTGTTAAGTTACTTGAGTAGTTTTAGTCCAATTACTGCACGTTCAATTATGCGTCCAAAATATCGCGTCGGTTAAAGTGCTCCAATAACGAAGATAACACTTTTACCGCTTTTTTTTCCGAAAAAAGTACATTCATAAAGATACGCAGGCTACGAATTGACTAGTGAGTATACAGGTACTCGAATGTTGTAGAGGAGCGGATTGATGTTGTTGTCAAGACGGTGTCATCAGTGGCACTCTGGCTCCATAAACGTAGAGCATGACCGAGAGTCAGGATCCATCGCACGGACTGTTTTCACATTGATGGCCATTTTTTTCTCTGATTGCAGGCATCAGCCTTGTCTTGGCAGATTTGCGGTCCTGTGAAACTAATATATACACACGCAACACACGCAAAACCGATACCCTGCCTACTGCGTGTTTTGGCACCGAATAACACACTTGCATCCTCATCATCGCGTGCAACTACTACGTCAGACAATTTTTACCAAACAATATGCACACTATTATAAATGCATTTTAATTAAATCTCTAAATAAAATCTCTTTGAATTAGATCAAATGTTCGATCAATGTTACATATGTATCAAAATGTATGAGAACAAAGTAAATGAAGTAAATTATTGTTTCCTAATTATATTAGAGAAAATATCTATTATATTTCAGTATCCGAAGATCACAAAGTTCTCTTCGTTACTGAATAATTTCCGTTATCGATTCAAATATAATTGTCAATTTATTATCGAACGTCTTTTACTTTTGCGATATTATCAGTGACAATCTACTTAGGAAAAATTTCATGATATGATAACAATGAATAAAAAATATTGAACGGGTAATCAGAGGAGATCTTACCGAAATTGTTTCATTTTCTGTCTTCCCACCCCTTGGCTACTTTAAACTTACCTTCTGCTCCTTTGTAGGACCACCCGCAGGACGTTCGTGAAAGAAAGGATAGTCTGGTGCCGTGTAATCGTATTGCCACTCCATGAAATGATTGGCGATATCAAATCCTCGATAATTGTAGGAACAATACTCGAAGTCGATGAGCACCAATTCAGGCTTTCGTGTGTTTTGACGCAGAAGTATATTGCCCTCTTGCATGTCGTTGTGGCAGAATGTGACCGGATATTTCTGTTGCGTCACGAATGACCTAACACAATACCAAGAAAAGTTTTAATGCAGGTAAAAATTTTAGCGCGCGCGTTTTCTCTATAAACTTATTAAACATTTCACCTTACCTAAACCACTTGATTTCACGTTCCAAGTCTATGCGTTTTATTACGCGAATGTTTTCCAGATGCCTAGCATCGATGTCCTCTGTGTTCTCGAGAATGTCTGTCGCCGTGTTAAGCCAATTGTTCATTGTGTCCCATATCCACGAAGGTTCTTTGCTGATTGGTATCTGCATCATGTGTATTTGTCCCATTTTCTGCGCAATGAGCGTACTCAGTATCGGATCTGCCAATTCTTTCGTGAGCAAAGGCCGGGCAGGAATATACTCCTCTATACGGCCACCTGGAAACACTCCGTGCAACTTAGGACCTAGTCTCCTTTCCGAAAGTAATGTGAATATAACAGATTCTGTAATCAGCCCCTCCAAAGCTCTCTCTCCGTGTATCTGCCCATACAGACGTATCAGAACCTGACGAGGTTCTCCTCTAATTGGAACTGCCCCTTCTGGAAGCTCAACGTTGTATAACCAGTTACTAAGACCACCACTGAAAATACAAGAGTATTTCTTGTTGTTTGATCTATTATTTTGCTGATTTCTGTACAAAATACTTATGTACATATGTTCTTGCAATTTTACAGACCTAATACGTTTGAGTACAATATTTTCTGCTGTAACATGCTTCCAAACACCATGCAAGTAATCTCGACAAATTCTTGCGGCAGTTTCTCTCATTTCCGGACTTTTTTCTGACATCTGAACATAAGAAATATTAATTGTAAACACTTTGACACATTATATGTATAATATTTTATCGGATTCCTCCTTTCTCTCTCCTTAAAATAGCGAAGATATAAAATTATTTCTTACCAATCAGTAATAGATCATTTAATCGCTAAATAATCGAGATCTTTATAAATAAACAATAAAAATATGTAAAATATGTACGATTCCTAAAATTTCTTATTTGTTCTCACGTAAGAGTGAATGTTCGATAATTATCAGAAATGAACTAACAGACAAATGTTGTATCAAAAGTGGTTAATGAAAAAATCGAAATGTCATATACTATTTGCGAGAAAATCGCATGCGTCATAACATCACACGTTACCAGCCCTGTGCATACAATATGCACACTTTGTTAAATTTAGAACTTAACGCGATAGGGTAGATTTTCCGGGACCCTAGAAATTCTCTATCGAGTAACCAGTCAATATACAACAAAAATAAGAATTTCTGGAAATTTTAGAAACGTTAATTCGAGTGAAGTGCTTTGTTTATTGCAGTCTAAAATTAATGTAACTTCATGGTATTGTAAAGATTTATTATTTATTGACACTCTGAGTGTAAAAAATTCTTTCCTTTCAAACGCCTTGTTTTTTGACGTTTATAATCGTTTTTTATATCAAACAAAGACTTAATTCTGAATTCGTATTTTTATAATTTACCAACATGTAATTATATTAAATTTTACATGTAATTATATTAAATTTTAATTAAAACAGTAGGAAAAACGCTTAAGTTTAAGAAAAAAATTGTTTCATAAATCGGAATCAATTTCTTTTTCTTACAGAACAATCTACTAAAGAATTGCTTCTCCTAAGGATTTTTAAATTTTTGGTTGTGTGATAAAATATAAGGTCCAAGACTTTTCGGGAGACTAAATTTTTATTCCTGAAAAAAAATGCGATTTACATTTTAAGAGTAAATAAAAAAATAGATTCAAGAATATATTTTATCTTACATATATGAATGAAAACATGTTTATTTTTTATACGTGTATATATACTCTTATACTCTTACATATGTACATTTGTAGATAAAAAGAAAATACAATTTTACTCTGCATTTCGTGTACATTCGCGTAGTGCGTATTTTGCCAGTAAATTAATTTCCTCCAACGCAGTTATCACACGCGCGCGCACACAAACACACACATAAACTTTTCCAGGAATTAGAAACCGCAATCTATGAGTACATATATAGAAGTTGCAGCTTATTTATGACCTTGATTTTAACATGCACAATGCAAAAACAGAAAACGTGGCAGTCATATTCGGATAATGGATTCTTCGTTAATATATGCGATGACTAAACTACAGATAAGCAATTGAAAAGCAATTGAAAAGCAATTAAAATTTTTCTTTTTTTCAGAAATAACGTGACTCATCAAGTAGAAATAAAATACGAAATAGAAAAACGAAGTAAGAAAAAAAAATGCAACATAAAGCCCAACAATATAATCTAGCAAAATCTAACAAAATAAAAAAATAGTATCGACTAAACAACTTTAACCGATAATCTTCATGTAAATAAACAGCAATATTGAATAGATTAAATATAGCAAAAAAACACGCTGGGGATGCGCGTTTCTCTACCCCGCACGTTTCCCTTCGTTTTACATTACGCGTTATCAACGCACATCCGATACTGTTTCCATGCAGCTAATGAAAAAGTTCAAAACAAATAATAAGTGCAAGATAAATACCTTTCGTTCAACTCCCATGTTGAAAGCTGGTATCAGTGACGTTGGATGCACAGTTGAGACTCGAATGAAACTGCGGATTAGCTTAACGCTCGTTAAGAAAACAAGAGTTGGTGATGAATCAAGACGATTCCTCGACTATATGTAATCAAGTCCCCCCTAAGTCTCGTGATGTAGCACACGCACCTCGTGCTAATTATTACCGGCGCGATCGTATCGCTACTTATTGGTGCAATTCCGCCTTGAGATGCAATAGAGCGCGGTGATATATTCAATACGTGTATATATGTTGCCCTTCGCGAATTCTGAGGAGAAAAACAAGATCAAGGATAGAAACAAAGACGCAATATTTGTCAGATAATCTCGCGGTCGGGAACTTCACATAAACGGCACTCCGACGATAAGTTCTTTTCCTTTTACACGGTGAAAGTCAGAATATTTCACCAAAATACATTACTACATTGAGATGTATACAAAACGATGTACAAATCCAAATAGATGTGTAAAAAAGAAAAAAGTTACTGCAGCAAAGTTACTAAGTTCACGTACTTTTCCGTATCAAAACAGAGCTACTTTTCCTCAAAATGACGCAGTATTGCCTGACTGGGAGTGACTCGAGAGACTCGCTTTTGTTGCGCTTGTTGTTTTAAAGAACCAATAGAGAAGCACTCGAGTGTGGTCCACTTGCCAATGAAGGATCGTTATCCGTGCACTCGAATATCTGAGAATAAACGCATTGTTTATCGTGTTTATCGCGCATGCTTATCGTGCTTATCACATGTTATATATCTACATCGTAAATATGTGCAATCATGCAAATATGTATATATATAAATTAATATATTGCACGTACATAGAAACAAGTATGTAGAAAAATACAGAGATCGTAGTAGCTATTGGCTAAAAAAGACAATCGGAAAGCATCTGCAATTATATGCTCGAATTCCGCGTAAAAATCATAATTGTGTCAAACACAAGTCCAAAACATTAGAAAACTATATCACATGCTGTGTCTTGTAAACCTTGATGTTTAATTTGATGTTGCCTTAATAGGCCGTCAATATCCGCAGTCTACTACCAATTTTCTAAAATTCGATTGGCTTAATCGTGGCATTTAACAAATACTCGATAGAGTTGCAGTCATTAGCAGCGAATAAAGCGACATCTTGTAACAGTGAGGTAAAATGAGAGAAGCACGGTATTCTGAAATTCCCTATGTTCAATAACCAATCAAGGTCAATTGCACATATCATGAAACGAAAAGATAAAAAAATTATAAATGTGATATATCATAAAACCAAGAGATAAAAATTATAAATGTGAGCAAATTAACTAGAGTTGACGTATGAAATCGTAGATGTTCAAGGATTTTTACACTCCTTTTTGCGATTCTTTACCTCATTTTATATAAAAAATTAATACATATGTGAAATTAATTTAAGAATACAAAAAGCATATAATGAAAACACTTTGATCAAACAAAATGTCTGTATACATTTGTGTTAAAAAGCTTAATAACATCATTTGAGGTGAGCTCGGCTAACTCTGATTAATTTAATCAGTTGAATAACTCGCGCGGAATTGATCAAACACATCTCACACATGATAAATTGGTCAATTCCGCGAGTTAATCAACTTGATAGAATTAATCAAGGATGATCGAACGCATCCACAATACATTCTTAAATGAAACTAAAGCATCTTCGTACGTGTCTGTTTTAATTTGCTCATTTTTTTATAAATTTGTATAAAAAGTAGAAAAATACTACCAGAAATCGATAATGAGATAATGTGTAGCTTACATCGGGGAATGTGATCGATGTCCTCGCGGCTGAAGATAGCGTAGTGTATGCGTGAAGCCACAGGAATTCCGGTGACGGAAGCTTTAAACGGAAGTGGCGCTAAAGAAAAACGATAAAGGATGTTCTCCGTGATAACGGATATATATATATATAAAGCGACCGTATTGTAAAGATAATTTTTATTCAAGTAAAACTTTTACGACAATTATGAAACTACTCGCTGTTTTCGCCATCTTCGCTGTACTAGCTTACGCGTCCGCTAAAGCAGTGGCGGGTGTCTACGACGAGCCAACTTACGAACTAAGTGAGTTTATTACTTTTAATGTTGAAAACTAATTGAAAAAAATAATATAAAAAATGATATAAAATATACGAGGCAAATGATGCCGTTGACGAAAATGCGACAAACTCACCCGTTCGGCAGGCGCGCCTGACCTGCGATGTTCTGTCCTGGCAATCCAAGTGGTTTTCCATGAATCATAGTGCATGTGCCATGAAATGCTTGTTCCAAGGTCGTCGGGGTGGTCGCTGTCGCGACGGCGTCTGCGTTTGCCGTTAAATATCATCCCATTTCTCCGCTTCGCAGGGATTCCGGGTAATCCCGAAATGATACTCATATCCCGCGATGTTTATTACTGTTTTACTCGTTCTGGACATAGAGATATTATTAAAACTAAATATTAACACTTGTAACAGTTTATGCATATATTTTACATGTATGTGTGTTATTAAATATAATGCAATTGTATTTATGCAATGTATATCAGATATATTATTAACTTGCTTCTCTTCCTTTATTAAGATATGCTCGTAGATATCCCATCCTATCTATCTGTATACTATTACAATTATATAGTCACATCTTTTAGAGTGTGTATGTTTAATAAAATTACTATCAAATAATATATATGGATAGTTTTATATATAATATGTAGTTTTTTTAATAAAATGTTCCAATTTTACATTTTTATTACACACTTAATAAATATTATTAAAAGATATATATGTTTTATATATTTAATGTGCCCCGTCAAAATTCTTGAAAAATATTAACAATGATTTAAAATAGTGTTGTTTTATTGAAAATATATATAAAAAATATATATAAAAACATATATAAAATTAATCTGAGATAATCGAACGCGTCCATAATACACATATCTTGTAAGGAGAATAAAACATCTTTACGTGTGTCTGTTTTAATATGCTTTTTTTATAAATTTGTATTAAAACTAGAAAAATATTTCTAACTGTAGACCAAATAGGTTTTAGAAGGTTTAAGAAATCTCGGTCG
The DNA here is from genome assembly GCA_014825685.1 of Pseudomyrmex cubaensis. Classification (NCBI taxonomy): domain Eukaryota; kingdom Metazoa; phylum Arthropoda; class Insecta; order Hymenoptera; family Formicidae; genus Pseudomyrmex; species Pseudomyrmex cubaensis. The sequence goes on along the minus strand of QVOA01004080.1, from coordinate 44,029 downwards.
CATTTTGAGCGAAAATAAATATCGCAACATGAATATACATCCTGTAACTTTTCACATTCGTAAGATCAACTCAATGATAAAACCACGTTTGGTTGATCTTTTTATCATCGCTCCTCTCTTCAGTTAATGTAATATCAGCGGAAATCGATAATGGAATGTGTAGTTTATATGGGGAATCCGGTTTATATCCTTGCAGAGAGATAGAACTGCGTATATGCGTGAAGCCACAAGAATTCCGGGACATGGTAAGTCGTTTTAAACGGAAGTGGCGACAAAAAAAAGATAAAAAAAGAATGTTAACCGGTGATAACATTACGAATATATAAAGCGGCCGTCGTGTCATTTAAGGAATCGAGTGAGAACCGAGTGCATAAAGTTTTCGTAAGCAATCATGAAACTACTTGCTGTTTTCGTCATCTTCTCCGTGCTGGCTTACGCGTCCGCTACCGCAGTGGCGGGTATCTACGACGGACCAACTTACGAACTAAGTGAGTTTATTATTTTTAATGTTGAAAACTGATTAAAAACTTAACGTAAAAATGATACAAAATATACGAGATGGAATTCTCATCTCTCATTTCTTGCAAAAACAATAATTGACCGAAGAAATCGCGTTATAACAAAGGAACTCTTCTGTTTTTAGAACCTATCGAAGAACCGGCAAATGATGCCGTTGACGAAGATGTGACAAATTCACCGGTTCGGCAGGCGCGCGTGACTTGCGATGTTCTGTCCTGGCAATCCCAGTGGCTTTCCATCAATCACAGTGCATGCGCCATGAAATGCTTGGCCCAGCGTCGTCAGGGCGGTCGTTGTCGCGACGGCATCTGCGTTTGCCGTTAAATATCATTTACCTCCGCTTCGCAAGAATTCCGGGTGATCCCGAAATGATACTCATATCCCGCGATGTTTATTACTTACTGTGTTACGACTCATTCTGGTCATAGATATTAAAGTTAAATATTAATACTTATTATTTTATACGCAAACATTTTAAATGTATGTTATTAAATATAATCCAAACATGTGAATGCATTATATATTAGTTAAATTACTTGTTTCTCTCTTTCTCTCTCTTCCACAAAAATATGCTCATAGATTATTTCATCCTACTTATATATACAATTATAATTCTATGTTGTTATAGTTACATATATCTTTTATGTATATCCAATAAGTATTCTTCTCAAACAATTACAGATAATAATTATACATCATAACTATGACAAAATTAATTTTTATTAGTTTTGGTTGATAAAAAAAATGATAAATTTCTTCAATTAATAAAGTTAGCAGTTGTCTTTTAAATTAATTTCGAGACTAATTTTATTACCAGTAAGAATAATAATCTGTGCAAAATGTAATAAAATTTAAAAAACCACTTAATATATTTCTTGTTATTTTATAAAAACAAAAGCTAATTTATGTACCGTTTTTTAGCCACTTACTTCATTAGTCTTTGTGTTGCACCATGAGATGCTATTTTTGTGAATAATACTCAAACTCTTATCATATACAAAACAACAGTTTAAGAAATTGTATAATCACGAGAACACCTGTTGTCCTAGCTAAGCGATAACGATTATTATGTCGAAACATATTTTCAAAAATCCTTTTCATCCGGCGGATCCACCGCAAGGCATGACAAACTACGACTTAGGCGCGTTAACGAGGGATCAGAAACAAAGTTTGAACGAAATGAAAATGAATATTCGAAGAGAAAACGAAATTTACCTCAAAAATCATCCGGAAGTCAAGGGTTTGATTATTATTTTTCTGAGGTGAGCGGAATACAAGCGCTTTATATGGAAAGTATTCAAAGATTAATGATGCGCTTTCATTAAAATTCGTTCTTGCAGACACATCTTATCGAAGCGGCCGCTCATCGATATTCCTGAGGTCGTGAGTGAATTTTTCAACCGATCACGTCGTGAAATTATCGATGATCTTTCGGATTATATCTCATCTATCGATGAATAAAAGTCTGTTCTGTTAGGGAAAATAATAAGGAAATTATAATAAATATATGTATAACTACTATGGCAAGATCCTCGACAAAGTTTCTTTAGTGCACACTGACCTTCGCTTGTCCAATCGATATATGCAATTCGCTGTGTTTCCATCGACTTAAATTTGATTCTACGCCGCAGTAGGTGTGAATTTAATGTTTCCGTGGAAACTAGACCTCTGATGCAGAGAAGAAGAACCAAACCCTATATACTGAGATGCGTTCTAAAACTTCAATTATCGGTTAAAATACGGTTTTGATCAACCAATCAGAATATTTGCTCTTATTTCCTGATTGGTCAGTCAAATGCAAGTTCTACCCGACAGATAGTGCTTTGAAACGCAGCCCATAGAGAGAGACATATATATGTGCATAGTCACCCGTGGTGTCCACGTAGTACTCATACATGCGCGCATATAACGTGTACATGTGTCGCATCCATCCCGGAAAAAATAGACACGCGATGGAAAGCGTAAATATTTACATCTTTTGAATGGTCGTCGGCGTAATTTTTTTTTATTTGTAAATCATGATTGACGGCAACATCTCGATGGAGGAGGACACGGAATTACGGGACTTGGTGGTGCAGACTCTGGAGAATAACGGCGTCCTTGCGAAAATACGGGTATGTTCCGGGAGTGGGGAAAAAAAAGATGTGTCGCGAGAAAAATGCGGGTTCCTTTAGGTTAGACGCGTTTTCAATAGGAGAAAATAAACATATGAAAAACGCGAACGCTGTCGAAACGTTTCCCTCGTCTTCGTCGCGTGTAATCGAGACTTTTTTTGCGATGTTCACAGGCGGAACTCAGAGCGAGTGTGTTCCTGGCGCTGGAAGAGCAGGATTCGGTGATGGTAAGGTCTTGTTTGAGCGCACTGCATACGCAAAAAAAGAGCTTTCTGTTTATATTGTTTTTTTTATTCGATTGATCTTAACAACTTTTCATACTTGGAATGAAAAAAATGCAATATTGTTTGTTTTTTTTATTATCTGTATATGTGTATGTGTTCACATGTTTGTTTATAAAATATGTAAAAAGTTTGAAATAAATTTTAGAATCCTGAACCACTTCTTAACAAAACTGTAAAGCAGTACCTGTCTAATTCAGAAGGAAAATTACTGTTTTCCTTGGTTAGAGAATTCCTAGAATATTTTGGACTTGACTATACAATATCTGTGTACGACCCTGAGACATACTTTGGAAAGGAGTACAACTATGTAGGGAGAAATAAATTGTGCGAAGAATTAGGTATTGATTCGACTGAGCCATTGCTAGGAGAAATCCTGAAGAATAGTGGTGCTTTTAATTTACAAAAGGTATTTTCTTTTTAATCTCAGGTGATTGTTGATATGATGCATAAGATGTTTTAACACATAAGTTTATCGAACATATTTCTTACAGAATAAAAGTAGCAACAGACACAACGAGACGGAGGAAGAAGAAGTTTCAACAAATTTCGCAAATGCAACATTTGAGGTGTCCGTTCCTAAGATAGTTCATAACGAATCCGTGTCGTCGCTGAACGACAATGACTTCTCCGAAAAATTGGAGAGCATTTCCGAGCACAGTCCAAAAGTTCCAATAAATGTGACAATAACAGACAAAAAGTGTAAAGATCCGCAGCTTTATAACATTTTAACAGAAACGTTGGATCATCACGAACACCAATCCAGAGAGAGTACAACAGACATTGAGGGAATTAAAGATGATAGGAATAACGTTCATTCTGACAACAGCACCGAAAATTCACCGGGCTCGACGATGAATAACATGGTTGAAAAAGTCGATACCGTGTGTAATCCAACGGGTCCACTGAACAAATCCGAGTCCTTAATTAAGTTCGACGACTCCGTGTCGCTCGACACACAAACAAATCAAAATGAAAATATAATTAAGCAGAACAGTATAAATAGTTCCGAGTTAAGTGTAGAGAATAATGTACAAAGTAAAAGACCGGTTAACACGGGAAACAATCTCGGTAAAACCATATATTTTGACGAGATTATTGTTGGCGGTGAGCGAAAGAACGTTAGTACAATCAATAGAGCCGAATCGTTTTTGGAAAGTTTGCCTGCCATAAATCAGAAAGCCAATTCTATATTCGGCGATCTGCCGCCGTTGAATGGTAAAAAAGCTAACATCAACGATCTGAAAGAATTAATGGATATTGGTCTTGGTGAGTTTTCTACAATTATGTATAGACAGCAAAAATAATTTGCGGTATTAAAATTTATGTTTTTGCGTGTATGCACAGGCACAGACAGTATAGACAACTACGAGGAGGACTTCGTGTCGTCTGCATCCGGTAGTGCGAATGAACAAAGTCCTTCTAAAGAACCGAGTAAGATGGACAGTCCTTTCAAGTCGCAAACGAAGAAAGAGGAAAAACCACCGAGTGCTCGTGCCGAGGATCTGAGCGAAGAGATTGAAGAAGAGGACGAGATCTTGAGTAGTACTTCTTGCGTAAGTAAACTGAATTTGAATTAGCGCAGAACCGGCGCGGCACTGTTATAAACTAACATATGATTACATATTTTATTGTTACTACTAATGTAATTGTACACATATATATTTTTTCCCGTAAGTTTTCTATATATACATAGAATCGTTATAATTTTAGCACGAAGATACGAATACGGATAAGAATATATCAAACTTTGCGACGGGTATTACCGCGGATTATACATAGAGGAGATATAATTTTCAATCGTGTCACTTATAAGTCCTGTGTAAAAGAGTTTTTTGAGAGTTGTTTCTTTCGTACATATAATATCGACGAGAAATCGTCGTCGGAGCGTCACGGGTGTGTCTGTTAATTGACTGCCGTGAGAATTCAGAAAAACTCACAGAATTGAACTTATAGTTTCTAACAAAGGCACTGCCAAGCTATGGCTCAATACTTATAAGTTGCGCTGTAAACGTAGAAGGGAAATGTCTGATGCGTATTTTCAGAGAAATAACGTATTTTTGTATACGGTTTGTAAAAAACAAAAGCAATACAACGCTACACAAAACTAACAGTTCGCAATTACAATACGTACAGAGTAGGACAAAGATATTGCCAGTTCCTGAAAAATAGATTTTTTCTAACAAATATCACATAATTAAGAGACAAAGAAACAGTATGAGTAATCCACTTTCTTAATGAACGTGTAAAACATATTTTTACGATTTATTGTGCGTAGGAAAAATATATGTGTGTTAATTACAATAACAAAAACAAAAAGCGAAAAAGCAAATTACGTGTATATATTATCTGTAAAATTTATAACATTTTGAAGTTTCGCGTATTTTAATGGAATTTCAATAACGATGAATTGACTGGATAAAATCGTTTGATTTTTTTTATACATTTGACTTCAGACAGACTGCCTTCTACGTTATTATGTAAAAGTATGCCTAGTATTATTACTCATACAAGCAAATTACAGGAATGTTACAATGGTAACTTTAATATTAGAGAGGAGTTGTGAAAAACACGAGTTACTACTTATTATTAGTAACTTGGTTTCTCTCTTCTTCCTTTTTTTAAGAAAAAAATCTTTCTCTATACTAGTGTTTGTGTTTATTACAATTGTATTACTTTAAAATATCTCTTTGCTTTTAATTTTACGACTGAACATTTCTATTACCTCATTTATATACATGTATAAAGTTACTCTGGTACATAATATTGTAACAATATAAAAAAAATGTGTACATTATATCAGGAGAAATCACATCCGTCTAGACAAAAAAAAAGAAAAAAAATGGATTGCCTAAAAAGAATCCATCAAATTATTCTTTCGAATATAATGGTGCTAAATGTTTAAAACTGAAGTTATTTATGAGAGTTGACGTTATCTAAGAAAGAAAAAACAAAAAAGAAATTAGGTGCTTAATATATATTTTCTTGCATCTGTATGTTTCGCAGAAAGTTTATTAACGAAAATCGCGTAGACTAGGGTACTAATTTTTTAGGTAATCCGATTCAATCGAAAAGAAAACAAAAAAAGAAACACATTTTAACGTTGACATATATTCTGTCCATGTAAGATGCAATAACTAAGTACAACTCTGAAATGGATCAACTAAATGCTTGACAAATCAAAATCTTTTTTATATAAAAGACGCGTAGTCAACCATTTCTCTTTATCAAAGAAATTTTCATTGACGGCTGGACTACTTTATATTACCGATAACTAATATATATGTAACTATTACTTAAAAATGTCCGGTTTGAACGAAGAAATTCCGTCACTAAATTAAAAAAAAAAAAAAAAAAAAAAATGTCAAAGAAATGCTTAAATATATTTGCAGCATAGTTTTTTACTATATATACTTAAACACATGTATTATTAGTGTATTTGATTTTTCTTAAAACTGTATGTAAAGTACGAAATTGCACTCACACAGCGTTACATGTTGCAAGACAAAAATTTATTTTTCGCGAGATAGCAACTACATATATACATATATATTTATATACAAGTGACGAAATCTCTCAGTTCGAACTTCTGTGTGTATCCCACTATGTATATTTATAAAGAAAACAAAACAGGTGTGTTCCTGGCCAATCAGCGTGGTTACATTCTATTATCGATACAGTAATTTTACGAACGACGGGATTCAGGACTGCATTCGAACATTCCTACGCTCTATAGAATCTTAGAAGATTGCACATTCCATTGTTAATAAGAATTATATAGTCGTAACTTTCGTTGCTTTGTTACCATTAGCGAGCACGTTTGCAGTATAAGTATTTCTCATTAGTAGACCGTAAGAGAAACAGTTTAAGGAGCATTTTATAGTTTATACTTCAAGAAACTATAACTTTTATTTACATTTTCGGAGCAACAGGAAGTTTTTAGCAGGAATAATTGTATAATGTGTGCAGTTTTAGATAAAAGAAAATTTTGTCTATGTGTATATAGACCAAAAGTTACACATGCTTATGCATAAAGTTTTCTTTTTTTTTTTTATAAAGAATTTGCCTCTTTAAATATTATATTGCAGTTGTATTATTAAATATGATATACAAACACAGTGGTGAAAAATGCATGTTTCATGAAGTGACGAACTTGAAGTTTTTTCAGATAGTTAGCTGTTTTATAAATATTCATAATCTACATAAAACACACACATATTATATATATACACACACAGAGTTTAAAATTTCACAGAAAGCACCAATAATATTCTACTTTACAGTACTTCTCGTATGGTTGCGGATAATGATTTTGTAACCACGTTGAAACATTGGTAGCTATAAATTGTGCCTTTTAGTACATATGAAATAATTATAGAAGATGCACAAATAAAAATACTGTGGAATTGTGGGTTTTATGGATCATCTGTTATTTATGATTTTCAAGTATGATGTAATATGCATTCACATGTATATGTTATTTATTTTATAAAGATTTTTCTCTTTTGCAAGTGTTGCCTACTCTTTTAGCTTCGTATCCCTGTACAAACATTATTTATTCTATTGTAGACTCTACATGATTAAGTAATTTATTATGTGTATAATAAAATATATATAAAATGTATTTATATATATTTTATGTATAATTAAACAACATTCTAAATATAAATCAAGCTTTGCTTTTATATTCAACATTATACATATATTTTAAATGTATCATACAATAGTTATCACATGATTTCATGAAGTATTAAAGTAAAAATACTGTACACAGAATTTTTTTCCACTTGAAATGATGATGATGTGTTTCATGTTTTATATGATAAAACTGCATCTGTACAACTAATGAACACTATAGGACTGTGCTATTAAATTACAATGTGTGAGAATAACAAATATAACAATATATTTCCATGAACTTTAGTATTTACATTCTGTTACGTTCTCTTTGGAGTCTCTCACTATACGTTTTAGATACGAGATTGAAGGAGTCCATGTATCGATCCATGCACATGGCTATACATTTCTGTAAACAAAATGCTTGATCAGATAATATTCGAATTTACCAAAATGTAAACATCAGATCAGTGACATTAAAGTGAACTAACAAGAAGAAGTGAGCAGAAAGCACTTTTTTCTCCAATATAACAAAGTTAATCTCAAAGTTTGAAAATTTTTAGATTTACAATTCAAAGTACTTTACTATAAAATAACTAGAGGTTATATTACACTTGGTGTAACAAGACTTGCCTGTTCAGAACTGTCCAGCGAAGTGCCTGGCTTGCCTATGCACTTTTTGAAGCATTTTTCCGTCATTTTCTGTAAATACACATGAAAAAACATAAACATTCAGTCAGCCGGAGCCGATAATAGTGCACATATCAGGTACCGTAAGCAGTTCCTGAGCATTGGCGACGGCTATCTGTTGTTTCACTTGCTGCATCAGCTCGTCCCGCTGCGAACCGGTCAAATTTCCCGTCCCTAACGCGTCCATTTTCAAAATCCTAGATTATAAATTTGCAATGAAAGAAACAAAATTCTTGCATCAACCTCCGTTCGCCAGCGGAACTGCACGGCCATCAATCGCGTTCAATCGTGTTTAACCTCGCAACTTGAACTTCTACCGGTCACGCAATCGAGACGACACGTGAAGTTTGATGCGATTCGGAGCGAGAAGTGGAACGTACGAACGTTCGACCAATCGATCAATTCTACAAGAAACTGTGCCAACTTCCGTTTTATTTCGCGCATGTGCAATTCAACGCGTTGACGTCAAACATAACGCTGATTATGCGATCAGGAGAAGTGAATATCTTGCAGTTCATAGTTACATTGTCAAAAGATACTGCAAATCAACCGCCACAAATGTTATGAAGCATCGTTTTATCTTTACTCCTGCTTGTCATTGGCTGCTTGCACCTAATGTAAAACGATCTTGAAACTAGAATTCGATTTCAGAAACCGATGGGTTTTACACATCATTTTCCTGATAAGAAGAGATTTTAGGTGGTAAAGGAATCAAAATGAAAACTGCAAGTATTGGACATTAGGTACGTGTACAAAGATATTAAAATATATCTGAGCAAAAGCAAATAAAATAAGTCATAAAGAAAGCAAATAAAATAAGTGATAAAAACTTGCAGGTTTAGTTGCCTCAGTAGAATTGATATCGAACGCGCAAGAAAGAAAAATGGCGAAAACAAAAATGAACAATCAAACTAAAACTAAAATAGCAACGGTAAATATTCGCAACGTCTCTTACGATGCGTTTTCTTATTGATATGATTTATATATTTTGGCTTTTTTTTGACGTTACAGAAATGCAAAGTTTCGGAAAGTCAGATTCGCAAGAGAGAAAGACAGAAGATTCTCCGCGCGTTGCAACAAGCAATAATGCCGCATAAAAGTACGTGTAAAACAAACGGCAATACAAATTTAAGTAAGTTTAGAAAGAAACAAAGGTTTCTTTATTGTAAAATATGTGCGCGTTGTCAATTTGTTTAAAAAAATTATAGAAAACTATAAATATATATGTTTACTGTGTAGGTAGCACGGTGCGTCATGCTGAAAACGAGGAACACGCGTTTGCGAACAATGATTGCGTTCAATCAAATGCAAACAATTGCGACGAGAACGTTGCATACAACAAGTGTTACCGTTGCGTGCATTTCTTAGAAACACCGCGGAATCTGTTCGAGTCATTTTGCGAGAACGCGTCCGATTTTGTAAATCGGTGCGAGTCCGAATTGAGCTTCGTTCAAGCTATAGTCCTATTGAAATCCGCGGCTTCTTGCACGTCTGCGATATCCGTCGAAAGATTGCAAGAGATATTGAGAAAATGCTGTACGCGCGATAATCGCACCGAAGATGAACGCGCCAAGACCGACGTTCGCGACGAACGACCGAAATCTCCTGTACGCGAAGATGTGTCAAAAGACAAGAATAATGACGCGTCAGATTTCCTGAACATATCCGGTTTGTCCTGTATCACACCTGCAAATTCACAAAACATGTTAGACTTTGCGACGTACAATTCGAAAGAAGATACGGAATTTTTGACACAGCAAAGATGGAACGGCTACGCTTCAGAGAGAGTCGAAAAAGAAGATTTTTCAACAAAATCCCGCGTATTTTCAGAAACAAATAAAAGTCCCAATATGTTCGAGAGCGCCGATATGCTCGCAAGCCCCGATATGTTTGAAAGCCCGGCTAACAAGTGCGATTTAAATGACAAATCCCCGTCTGACAAAAGTCTCGTTATAACCGAACCTGCTGCATCTCCGAATATCGATACATCGTTCTGGAAACAACAGAGCGGTTTCGGCTCTATTCCAACGTCGATCGCCTCTGTGATTCTTTCGCTTTCAAACGTCTGTGACGACGACTTTCTGGGATTTCAAAACTCGGGAAACGATAGCGCGTACAGTACATCGAATGTACTTCAAACTCAAGTACATCGTAGTTCTCCGATTTTCTCGAAGACATTCTGGGAGAGGAGTAACAACAGCAACGTTAAAACCGATCAAATGCAGGCGGCAGCTACTTTGAATAAAGACAGTTCGATGCTTGAGTTCAAAGACACGCAGAAGGATATCGATACTCATATAAGTGCAGTCGACACACTTGACGTTGCAACAACAAAGAAAAAGCGGGTAATAACAAATAAGCATATCAATAGCGAACATAGCTACAACTTACGAGTGCGCAAAGAAAGAGTCTGTACGTCTTGTAAAGAACAAAATTCGAAAATTGAGTCTTGTCAGAAAAAGAAAACCTCGGGAAACAAAAAGAAAGAAGAGAGAAACAAGGAAGAGGAAACAATTTCTACCAACTGGCTGAACTTCACGTTGGAATCGCTGAACGCGCTAGATCGCGTGCTCTTCGAATCGCTCGATGTGATTCTCTCGACGCTTCGCGACGAAAGAATCGCGGAGGAATACGCAACACAGAGACGCTGGAAAGATACGTTAGAAAGGGAAGCTGTGACCGCGGTGCTGAATATATCCGATATTTTTAGAGCAGAAAAAAAGCCAGACGTATGCGGAAAGAAAATCGTAACAACAATAATAAAAACTGTGGACGAAATGGTTACGCACGTGCAGCAAAATAAGGTACGTGTATATATTGAGGTTCTTTTCAAAAGATAAATAAGTAGTTCCCACAAGTAACAAGGTGATCTCATAAGAACCTTGCTATGTATTGAACTTTACATGAATTCTTTGCATTTTCTTTTAAGACATCCACGTGGATATATCGTATACAAATAATTCTGGAACTGTGTAACTCTTTACCGATATGCGTCAAGGTGATCGATCACTTGATAACGAAATTGACATGGTTTCAATCTATACGCGACACATCGGAAATTGACCAGAATACGCATACGATGAGAAATAAGTTGCGTCTCGTGCTGTACGCGCTGGACGTTGCTCTGCAGAAATATCGCACAATTATACCGAGAATTGAAAAATCTCGATCCGCGAGAAACGCGATATCTCACGTCACGGATCTCTGGAAAATGCGCTACGTGGAAAAGGAGCTTGAAAACGCTGAGTTGAATCTCAACGTTGTCGAGAGACAATGGTCGAACGCTCTGAAAGATTTTGCGGAAGCGTTGCGAAATCGCCTCATTTCGGAGCAAGTGTATTCATTGTGTTCGCCGACAATTTCTATTCTCACTCGTTATTTTGCGCATTAATCCTTTCAATATAATTCATAATATATTTTTTAATGTTTATAAAATAACAAAAAATATATCATTTTGATATAATTTTATATATTGAAATTGTATTGTACTTTTGATTAAATTATTACTTTACTATCTTGGAAAAGAACTACGGTGAAATAGATTAACATCAAAGTAAACATCACACTTGTTTCGCGATATGAAGTAGATCCATTGTTGTTTGAAGAATCGGATGGTTCGCTTTCTTCTGATTGAGTTTCTGTTTGATTTGAAGCTTCGACGGACCATCCGCACAAGGATTGCGGATTTTGCGGTATAGTGGCAAAAGTATTGCGTATCAAAGTCTGCAGTGGACAAATTTCTGTGCGGTGACAGTTTGGCAGTGACAGAGCAATCGTTGTACCGTCGACGCCAATGTAATAGTTAATCTAAAACAATTGCAATATTTGTAAAATTTAATTTTAAAAGAAACATATAATGTTCTAAACGTGATGTGTCAAATATATATAATTACAAGTTGCTTAAAAAAAAAAGAAATAACAGACAAAATAAAATAACGATAACAGACAGAAAGTATAAAAACGAGATTTACTTTCATTCCATAAATGCCTGTGTCGTTGTCAAGATGTAGCTCGAAGATTAACGCAGCCGCCTCTTCGGGTATATGAGGCGACCAGAGATCGAGATTTTTCAGAACTCCGACGATATTTCTCGCGTCACCGCTGTACAGCATCATTTTTCGTTTCTTCGATATATCGCCCCTTTCATACTTCAACGAATTGCCGATAATTTCTGCTAAGAGAGTTCCGCCGTTAAGCTGCCGTTGCAGAGGAGTCGCCGAAAGAAGATCGTATTCCAGCAAGGTGACGTTGAACATTGTACCGTCGGGAAACACGTCGTTTGCCCAATGAGGTAATATCTCTTTTCGATCAGCCTGGTCAAATATAATAGATTGTTTTACGCGGAGAGAGAAAGAAAAAATACTATACATATATATTTTTTAATAAAACAAAATGATTTTCACATCTGCTTTCTCTCTCTGTAAGAAAAATTTGTAAAAATTATTTTACACTCACCATTGTTTCCAGCGTAGCGTACAGAGCAGCCACATCCGACGGCGTGCTGATGTTCCTTTTAGTGTAACGAGACAAATGATCAAATAGAGATTGGTACGGTGCCATCGTCGTTCGCATTTCATCCGTTTGCAACACTTTATTCATCTGTGAAATAAATTTCGGACACAGAGAACCGAGCAACAACGTATCTTCCTTCAGCTCCAGGTAATCTGTAAAAATTTGTCGTAGATTTACGCAAGAAAACAAGTGAATCTTTTTCAGAAATGTAAGATTTCTTTCAATTATAAGAAAGAGAATTTATTGTTAGATTTGAAGAGAAACTATCTATCGCTTTTTGTTTTTACTAACCACTTGGTATGGGCTGCCAGTTAAGATTTTCGTTCCACGTTTGATTTCTCGAAGGTGGCCATAAACCGGCGTTTACGAGCTGGGACGGTAATATCGATGAAACGAATTCGGTTGTGCGTGTCTTTATTGTTTCCGACATGTACGTGTCGCCTAGAAATTCGTTGTACGTCTCGCGCAAATAGACGCCGAGATTGTACAAGTTGAGATACGCGCTCTGCGCAATTATAAGATTTACATGGTGATATATGTCACAATGCATGTATAAAATTTACTTTTAAATATACTAATAGAGTAATTTTTCCAGTAAACAGTAAGTTAATACATTAAAACGACACATGTTAACATTGTAAAAGTGACATTTTTATTAACAAATTTACTTGAATATAAAATGTGCGTATAGAGAGAATTGAGATATTACTTTCGGCATGTTAGTCTCGACGGAAATGAAGTGCTCGTACGATAAGATTTGCGGAATACTCGTCTCGTTTTTTTCCACATCGTCTTCCTCTGGTGCATACAATTTATGCGCGAACAACTGTAATATATCGTACAAATATCGCTGTCAATATGGTTTTGCCTATGTATATGTTTTAACATCCGAGATAAGACGTGTACTTACGACATGCACCAATTTTAGTTTTGACACGCCTAAGCTGGGAACTGCGCAAATGCAGAATATGAACGCGGTGCAGGCGAAATATAGTTTTCCGTTCATAATTTTGCTACTGTCTCTTCGTTCTTGGAACGTAAGTAAGTACAACGTTTAATACACAGCGTCGCAACTACACCCGCTTAATCGTCATCGCGATAGAGAAGATTGACTAGAGAAAAGACAGCAAGGACAGATACGAAGCTCCAAATTGCTTCTCAACAGCGACGGAGTGTGATGTACACGTGGAGGATTAGTGTTCGTAACAGCACGAGACCTCATATAATAATTAACACTCGAGGTAGTTCGAAATTTATCACGAGTTTTACGAGGCCGGTAAAACGCGCCGGTAAATAATTAGTCACAGATATTATCGCGTTTTACCAACAATAAAAACTCATTGAAAAAACAATTCTATTTCTCTCATTAAAATATAAGACATACGTACTGTTTTAGTTTACTGTTTTAATGATTTGTTTTTGTTTTGATTATTCACTCGTAAAACAGCACAAGTAAAACAATTAGAGATGCGGATGGTGTGTGAAAATATCACGTTTCTGCGGTTTGCTAACTCGTAACAGATAAGGGTTTTCCTTGTTCCGTCCACACATCCGCGAGGACAAGATCAGCTGCCGCGATATTTTCTAGGAGCATGAAAAAACCACAAAAAAAAAACATTTTACGTTTGATTTAAGCTTAAATTAGAGATGCATTTGAGGAGAGGATTTTTTTTCTCAATGATGCGCATTACTTTATTCCACATTGATGAGAGTAAATTTGTCACTTTAAATCTCTTCTTTATTTAATACTGTAATCGCGCTAAAATGTTCTTTATTGTCATGTATTATAGTTGTTCAAAGGTTTTTTTATGCAAATTGTCATATCTTTTTGCGTTACAAAATTTAGGAAACTTGTGCTTTACAATATTACATCTCTTAAGCTATAATGTTAACACTAGAACTACCGATATTAAGTAATATTTAGTTTTACTACATTCGTCAATTTAATATTTAAAAAAGACAGTGAATATGCTTTTATGTTTAATTTATTTAAAACAAAAGTTAGTTCAACAGAAACAACATTTCAACAACTCAATAAGTCATACATTTTTAATTAAAGCAAGAAATCTGAAAACTGTTATTTTGACAAGCTTGTTTTTACACTTGCAACTGTGATAAAATATTATTCTGCTTTCTCCAATCTTAATATTTATTCTGGCACGCATATGTAAAAAGTACGTAAAGTTCTTCATTTTATCAGATTCTAGCGCTTCTCACTTGTATACATATCGTCTATCAATGTGCATATTGACATTACGTTCATGTAAATTATATGATAAACTTGTGACGTATTGTTTTTACACTGTTTAGAGTGCGCAAGAAGTGTGATCGACACCGACGATACACATTGGCCACGTGCTAATGATAATTCCGTAGTTTGCGAAAGCTAATACAAAAATATAGATAAGATCTGTTTTAAGAGATAAAATTTGATATTGAAACATACGATCACGAAAATCTTGTGATGAAAGTAGAGCGCATTCGCAAAGTCCATTGAAATCAGTTTATAAAGATCAAAATTATCATAAACGTGTTTATTTAATCTCTCATCTTGCGTTTTTAATCACGATTGTCATCGCCAAGTGGCGATAATAATCTGTGGACGCAATAAAACAGTTTATTTTATTACATAAATTACATCGCGTGAAATCAGATTGATTCTTCAGATGTTTATAGATATCAATAATTAATTTTGGTTATTTATCGCGCAGAAATTATATTTTATTATCTCTTTACGCGGAGAATAATAAAAATATAAAAAACAAGTAAGTAAAATAAATAGAATGTATCTTTCTATTGTGAGTTTGATTGAGGATATCGATAATAAAGCAACAAATTATCTGACATCATGATAGATGAACAATCTAAGAATCTAAGAATCTTAATTTTAAGAGTAAACTATACGAATGTTGTATAACATCTCATTACGGATAATAGCGCTACCTGTTTAAACGAAATCGTCAGCAGAGTACGAGTGGGAAAAGCCGGAAAAATGTCGGAATCACCGGGAAAATCATCGGTTATTCCGACACTTTAAATATTTCCGATTCTCACATTTAGTTAGAATTATAATTAAATTCATATTTAAAAAGCCATATAGGAATCTGAAGGCGTGTTATAGATTAGATTAAGCTTTCGAAGTTACAATTTTACAATTTATTTCCACATTACATCTACTTCTATATACGCTATATTACTGACTTATATGCTAATTTAATCTTTAACTTACAATCTATCTTACCTATCTTGCCTAAACACACGCACACATACAATCGTGAAAGGTACGTTTTATAAATACTTGGAAAAACTTAATAAAACAAAATACTTCAGTAATTTATATCTTCTCTCGTGTGACTTAGTTCGCGAATCACGTGAATATCGTTATCTACATCCTTTGAGGCATCGGATTGCGGTCTGTGACTTATTCTTGGATTAACGAATGCGATTTTGAAAGTGTATTTCTGCATGCTATAAGTACATGCTATACGTCGCACAAATATTGCTGAACTTAGATATTTAAAGCTGTTGCAAAAGCTGTTTTGTAATTGAATTTTTTGCGGTGCGTCTTAATGCGCGCGACAACAATTCTTTATATGTACAACAAATTCTATATCTGGTGACGTATGATTAAATACAATTATATATGAGATTGTTTTCGATTCTCGATTTCATATATAATTATAAAACTAGATATAGAATTTGTTCGCACATATGAAGAACTGTTTTTCTCAAAGGAGCAATTTTTTTCCCTCGTTATACATCTGATTTATATGTTACCCGACTTACAATAATTACTATGCAATCACTGTACAATCACAACTGTATGATTATCATGCTTCTATGATGATTATCACGCAACTCAGCAATTCTACAGAATAAATGTGTTAATGATGTTAGATATGCGCGTTTGTATTCAGAAAATTATACACATCAAATGTTTTTTTGTGCAATAGAATCGAGCATTATATAAGTATATAAAAAAACTTTATTTCTTTTCTTCGCTTATATTATAATATAAAGTTTCGACTGTTCATATAAAACTGTTATTTTTTATGTGTAAGAAAATTTTATTCTATTTCTTTCTTTATTTGTTTTCAAATTTTTGCATAATTTGAGGATTTTAAATAATCGTGATAATACACAGTTGCAGAATTGCAATTCGCTTCGGCATTCCATTTATATTCTGCATTCTTAGAACGCTCGTTAGATTTCTACGTAAATTGCCGACGCAGTTTGCAATTATCGTCACGCAATTATTAATTCGCGGCGAAGTCTTGGTAGGGAAGTCCTGGGATCTTCTCTCTCGGCGAGATTCTTCCGCGATCCCGTGCGGTCTGACATTTCCTTGATTAGCTAATCCACTCGTTCACGAAATGACGTTCACGATATGACGTCTGACAGGAAATAAAACCGAGTGGAGTGGGCTACTGTATGCACCTTAAAAGCCTTTAGCGTGTCTTGCGAAAAATCAGTTTTTAATTAAAGTGTGCAGTCGACACTTTAATCCTCTCAATCAAGTCACGTCTAATATAAAATAATTGGTATCAGTAACTATAAAGGATAAACTTTTTGTCTCTAATACTATTATATATTTTTGAGATATTTCTTGGATATTTACACAAAAATGGTTTCGTTCGTTAATTTTGGTAATTGTCTGACAATTACTGTCATTATTAGTTTAAACGCGATTCTGTTCGTCAGTGCGCAATTTGAACTTAAAGTAGTAAATGTGGTAAGTGTAAAATTAAATATCATTGATTGTCAACTCAAGAAGATATTCTAATAGAGAAATAAAATTTTAATTTACACGTAACTAAACATTTGGCTTTTTAGAGAATCTTAAGATAACAATTAAAAACTTGTAAACTCTAGTTTCAATTAGTCTTTAAATGATTTTTTGACATTATTTTTATTCTTATTTTCTCAGGTATTTAGACATGGCGACCGTACACCCGACAACAATGGTCGCGAAATGTTTCCGACTGATCCGTATATAAACTACTCTTTCTATCCGACAGGATTAGGACAATTGACCACTGTGAGTGTTAATGTTCTATTAATTCAAACTAAATTAATAATACACTTTGGAAGAAAAAAGGATATAAAATTAATACTTGTAAAATTTAATTGTTTAAGTGAGAATAACTCATTCTGATGAAATACGCGAACAACAAATCAATAATATTTAATGAATTTTGTTTGCAGGAGGGCAAGAGACGGGAATATAAATTGGGACAAGTTTTGCGCGACAGATATAACGATTTTCTGGGAGGCATATACAGACCGAATCTCGTCGTGGCTCGCAGCTCCGATTATGACAGAACGAAGATGTCTCTACAACTCGTTCTCGCCGGTCTGTTCCCACCGCGAAGCGTTCAACGATGGAGTCGACTTTTACAGTGGCAGCCGATCCCTACGTCGTATTTGTCACGTGTCGATGATAATCTCATCTTAGCCGACGAGTGTCCGCAGTAAATATAACGATTTTAATAAATAAATTTAAAAAAACTAAAAGAAAATTGCTCGTTAGAAGTGCGTTGTGAAAGAAAATTAGGAAAATGCAAAATATTTCCTCAAAAAGTTACACACGGGAAGAACAGTTCTTCACATTGAAGAGATTTTTCTGCAGGTACATCAACGAGTACAATCGAGTGCTAAATTTGCCCGCGGCGAAAACGAAAATCAACCAATTCGCGGGTTTGATGAGGAACCTGACGAAGCTAACCGGCAAGAAAATAGAGAGACTTATCGATCTGTACTTTCTTTATCAAACTTTTATGGCTGAGTCTAGCTTGGGACTGCCTCTTCCCGAATGGGCATATGACTATTTTCCGTTTGGCGGATTATTTGACGGGATCGTGGCCGAGTACGAAATTACTAATTTCACTCCTTTATTAAGAAAATTGTATTCCGGTGAGTTCTACGTACACATTGAAATTTCGATCCGTTCCAACTAAACTAAACTAAATTTCTATTGAAATCATTGAAGGATAAGATGCTAGAAGTTTGGATAACGTCATTATTTTGAACGACAATACGCTTGCTCCGTTTCAGGTCCATTGATTCGCGCTATGACGGACAACATGATAACCGCGCAGAAATTAGCTTTTCCAAATACGAAGATGCACTTGTACAGCGGTCACGAAACCAATATCGCGTCGCTGTTGCACGCGTTTGGAGTATACAAACCGCACGTACCTGAATATTCCAGCGCGATTATTCTAGAACTGCATGAGATCAAGGGAGAAAATTACGTGAAGGTAAATATAGTGTATAAGTATTGATACTTGATTACGATAGTAAAAAACACTAAACTTATTTTTCTATTGGGACAATGACAAATATAAGGTCTGCAGAAACGAATTCTGACATAGATGTTTAGCAAAGAAACGTTAAGAAATATTCGACATTTTATATTTATTGGAAACACGTTTCTGCTCTTCAACACTGCATCAATTACGATATTTAATAGTGAAAATTAAATACAGATGAATGATTTTTGTGTTTGCGTTGAATTTTCAGCTTCTATATTATCAAGGCATTCCGCCAAACATTCAGGAACTTAAAATCCCGGGCTGCGACACGCTTTGTCTCCTCGACAAGTATCTAGATCTGATCGAAGACTTAATACCGACCGATGAGGAAATGATCTGTGACAAGAGACAGACTCCGAATTACGCCGGCACGGAATATCCTGCCGGTTTGCGGGACATTATGTCCAACGCGATTGAAACATCAATTAACGAAAGACTGCAATAACACACTCTTAATCATATATGACACGTTATACGAAACCAAAGTTCGTTGTAAACTGCAAGGATAATTAGTTTTTAATGTTAGCGTTTTTTTACAGAGACACAATTCATTTCATATTTATTTATTAAATTGTCACGTTAAACATTTGTATTATGTATGCACATGTACTCAAGAATCAGTAGATTTATTGTAAACAATAAAATGTATATTGAAAGCAAACAAATTATCAGAGGTACTTTACTAAGTTCTGAAAAATTAGAATCAATTTCATTTCGTAAAAATACACAAAGATAAAAAATTCCAGTCACATATATTCTGTCTTTTTTTTTCTTTTTGTAAATATTCAGTGGCGATAATTTTACTGGATAGAACTAGTTTAAACCAGACGTCAAAATTTTATTATACAAATTTTATTATACATATTTTACGAGCTAATAGCAAATAGCAGTCCGCCATATCTATTTGCCACTATATCAAGTATATATATATAGATTAATCCACTGAGTGTACACTACAGTAAAGTTCTTTAACAACAAAAGTACAACTGTTTGCTAGCGCACTTCTGTAAGTAAATATTTATCTTATAAGATATTATAATAATTGTATCTTTGTTATTATTGTGTAAGATTAGATTATCATTTTTATTTTACTCTTACGTTATTAGACTTATTTTTTTGATAATTCTATAATACATCTATCAATATCTATACAAACAAAAGAACATAATTTGTATTTATCTATTTTTAATATTTGTTTAATTAAGCTTTCTTCATATCACTTTTATCGCAATCGCGATACTTATCATTAAGAAACAGACATACTGCTAAATCCAGGCGACATTACATTTTCAGATTAGGTAGCTGCAACATGGTCTCGATTCACGTTCTCAACAGTTATCTGTCATTAATAATTATCGGCCTAAATGTAATTTCAACCTTAAATGCGCAACCCGACCTAAAGTTAGTGAATGTGGTAAGTATAATAAAATATTGTTGTGTGTGTGTGTATTGCGATAAAATAATAAAAATTAAAATATTAAAATAAATATTTTAATCAAACTTTTCGTAAGACAAATTGTGTTATCTGAATTATGTAATCCACGTCAATAATTATTTTTATTTATTTATTTTATTTATTTGGTAGATTTTCAGACATGGCGATCGAACACCTGACGACAAATACGAAAGATATCCGAAGGATCCTTATTTGAATCATACCTTCTATCCGGAAGGATTAGGACAGCTAACTATTGTAAGTAATAAGTTAAAATCAATTTAAATAAAAGAATAATTATTAAGTTTTATAAATAATGTATATTTAATTATTTATTAATATTTTACATTTAATATTAATATCGTACACTTAATATTAAAATTGTAAGTTTAATATTAATAAACATTTTTCATTATCGTGAAAAATTTGTCTACAGTTAAACTTCATAGTTATGGTTTATAGATAAAGCTTTCATCGGACAGTTAATTTCTGTTTCTGAAGGTATTACATCTTGAATGAGATTTTTATAAAGTTCTAAAGGACAAATTTTATTACAGTTGGCCAGCTTAAGAGTCACTATTTGTTCTTTAGGACCATTCAACAAAAGAATCTGTGAAAACAAGTGCAAATTTAAGTAAATTCTTAATTTTGTGCGTGTTACATATTATATACTTATAATTTCTACCAAGACACTATTTCAATTTTATCAACTGTTATAGATTATCATACGTAACAACAATTACCTTGATATAGAGTTTACCGCTTTCACCCCGTAACGTCTCGAATATAATTGTTGATCCATAATTTATTCTTGTCTTGCTGATATTATGAGCTCTGAGAAAAAATGCGATATTGACGTCGTGACCGACGTACACGTACATCTTACGATCTGTGACTAGATTGTCAATAAACATTTTGATTATCATACCGCCAGTGAATCGCTTTAATTCGGTAGTGTACGAATTAAGTTCGTGTAATAATGCAAAACCATCCTCCAACTGCTGTTCTACTTTGTCAGTATACCACTCTGGCATAATTAGATTCATGGCTTTCTATAATATATAGAGAACAAACGTTATATACATATGATATTAAATAACTATTACTTATTGAAAAGATTCACGTACATATGTATATGCAAATTGACTTCTCAGAGTTTTATTTTTTATTTTAATTTAAATTTTAAATCTGTATTTTGTACATAGAGTCGTTTTTATCTGGGATCAAATATGCTTTGTAATATTTCAGAGAATTAAAGTTTTTTTTAGAAACAAACGGGCCAATAATTGATATGCAAAATATTCTTTTCTTTCAATATATACATATGAACATTTGTCTTACGTACTTGTGCCGTTAATAATTCATAAATAGTTCTAACGTCCTTCAAATTTGTGATGATACTTCCAGTTTTGTTGCTTAAGAAATTGAAAAAGTCTTTGTAAACTGCAATTTTATCACGAACTTCTTGTGATTCAAAAACATTTGTTAAAATTGCTTTATATCTGAACAAAATATAAGTAAAGCCGATATTAAAACCGATTTTTTTCAATAAAATTTATAATGTAAAGTTTGTACTTAAACTAAACTAACACACACACACACACACATATATACATACTTTGGACAGACTAAATATTTTAATAGTTTATCAATTCCTATGGGTGCGTAATGCGTAGGAATAGGAAACCACGCTAAATTTGGATTCCACATTTGCACTGAATGCGGAGGATATAAACCCGCCAGCATCAGATGTAGAGACATTTTTGTGCGATCAGCATTTGTACTAAAAGCATAGATATCTCTCGGATAATAGATCGATCCTAATAACTTGTCGTAACGTCGTCTCAATATTCGTCCGAGTTGATATTCTGTATATTTTCCTTCCTGAAAGAAACAAAAGCTGTTTATCAAAAACGTACATATAAACATGTACTGTATATATCGATATATACAGAGGTCATCTAAAAGGTCTCACAGTGTTTCGCATATTCCGTATGATTTTCCGTGGTTGGATTATAATTTTCAAATGACGACATATAATAATAAAAATATCAATATATGTGTACTTACATTAGTCAATTGGCCAAGACCCCACGGTTCATAAGTAGAAACATTATAGCGATCATTGGGATACATTTTTATTTCGTCAGGTGACGGTGTTCGTTCTCCGTGTCTCATTAGCTGAAATTATACATAAGATCATATAGACATCATATATACATCAATTAATAAATTTCATTTCATTGTACACACATTAATTGAAAATTTATAAAATTTTGTGAAAGTTTTACTAATATCGCGAATAAATTTAAAGCGTGTTTTTTTACTTACTACTTGTACTAGTTCCAATTGATACTTGCATTCTGAAAATACAAACAAATTTAGAAAAAATAAAAACGTATATAGAACCCCGTGTTTCATGATTGAAACGTTATAATCAATTGATTCCGCGTAAAACTTGTGAGGGATTGATAGCTGATCTTCGTGGAGACCGGCTATATATATGTTTCGTGATTTCCTTTCCCTTCTCCCTTTACCCGTTCTTCTTTGTAAGAAGATATTATCTAGAAATCATCTTTAAGGATGTATATTTTGTTTTATATTAAACTGACTCATGTTAGTTACATCTCTGTTATCTCTTTTTTGTCTAACGACTGTTGTTATTTTTATTATACTACTTACTCAATTATGTCCTACTTAATTAAAATGGTCTATGGTGTAGAATATCTATTTTATCTATTTTAGAAAAACACTTTAATATATATTATAATTGATCTTTATCGGCAATTAATAAAGATAGAATAATTTATAAAAAAGGATTAATTAACAACTTATATTACAGCAAAATTAAGTGTTCTCTCTATAAATAAAATAGCGATTTTATATTCTGACAGTTAATTAATGAAATTTTTTTCAGCCAGGAAAACAACGTGAATATAAACTCGGAACAGTTTTGCGTGATAGATACAAAAATTTTCTGGGCGACATGTATTTGCCGAAAATGGTCGTAGGTCACAGCTCTGATTACGACAGAACGAAGATGTCTTTGCAACTCGTTCTCGCTGGTTTATTTCCACCAAACGATCGACAACGCTGGAATGACAACATACCTTGGCAGCCTATTCCGACGACGTATATATCACGTGTCGACGATAATTTCTTTTTGTCCGATGAGTGTCCAAAGTAAGTAAACCATACATAATTAATGAAATGATAAATCAGTAATAAAGAATAATAATAATGAAATAAAGATAATTATATAAATGTAGATATATAAATTAAAATACATAAGAATAAACTTGAAAAATATTTTGCAAGTATATATATAAAGAAAAATACGCACATTTTCGAGGCGCAATACAATCTAAGATCACTTTTAGGTTTCTCAATGAATATAATCGAATATTAGAGTTGCTCGAAACGCGCAAGAATCTGTCGAGGTTTGACGACATGTCAAAGAATTTGACAGAACTGACCGGCAAAAACATGAGCACGCCCGGGGATTGGTACTATTTGTATCATACCTTCGT
This sequence comes from Pseudomyrmex cubaensis, assembly GCA_014825685.1. NCBI lineage: Eukaryota > Metazoa > Arthropoda > Insecta > Hymenoptera > Formicidae > Pseudomyrmex > Pseudomyrmex cubaensis. The sequence goes on along the minus strand of QVOA01004080.1, from coordinate 20,017 downwards.
AACGTATTCGTATCTCAATTTGACTCTTCCCAAATGGGCATATGACTATTATCCCAATGGCCAATTGTTTAACGCGATTGTTACGACATACAAGCTTTACAGTCATAATACATTATTAAAGAGACTGAATGTCGGCAAGTCGTAAATTCGAATAAAAAAATTTAAATTTCTATAACGTTCGCTTCTTGTTACGACAAAAATAACGTTTGTTTTGTTTTAGGTCCAATACTTCGCGCCATGTTTGACAATATGAAAGCTGTGCAAAATTCGACCTCAAAGACGAAAATTTATTTATACAGCGGACACGAGACCAACATTGCAAAGCAGTTGATTGCGTTTAACTTGTTTAAGCCTCATGTACCTGAATTTTCTAGCGCAGTTATCTTAGAATTGTTAGAACAAGACAAGCAGTATTATGTGAAGGTAATTTATTCTCTCTGACAAATGTGACATATCTCTAATTTTTTACTATTTAAATTACTTTTACTATTTAAATTACTATTTAAATTACTTTTATTTGCCACTTGTGTCGGCTTTATTAATGATCTCAATTTTATATATCAAACATACTATTTCAGATTTTACATTATCGAGGCATTCCACCGATTATCGATGAGCTCACAATTCCGGGTTGCGAAACGCTCTGCTCTTTCGACAAGTTCTCAGATTTGATCAAAGATCTTATTCCATCTGATGAGGAAATGGTTTGTGATAAAAGACAAACTGCAGATTATGCTAACACGGAATATTCTGCTGCGGTGCAAACTAAACTATATAATTTAATTAAAAAGTTTATGAAAATTTAATTTAAGAAATAATAAATTGATAAAATTACATAGTAAAAACATATTTATACCATTAGTTATTTCAAATGTTGTACATGCAAAGAAACAATATTTAAAGTAAGACCATTACTTTTCTTCATTATTGAAAGCTTCGATTATCTGTGAAGAAAGTGCAAAACATTTAAGCAAAGTTTTATAATAAAGTTGATAGGAAGTAATTAAAGTTAAAAAAACCATCGATATACAATAATCGATTTCTCGACTAAAAAAGTCGAATCGATAATAATCGATATGCAACATCTCCCGCTCTTGTCTAAATTTAAACGTACTCTCTCTCTTTTCTAATGCGGGCGGTATGCAATATGGCGCTACACGCGACGTTACCATCTGCACAAGCTGTGGTCGGGTTACAGAATGTTGCGTTTTGCCGTGGAATTTGTTCTGACATTTCGACAGATATGTACATTGCGCGGTTCTTGCGGACAAGTATGACATTTTGTTCTGAATAGACACCCCACGTCCGTAAGTGTTACGATCGTTCTTAACAAATAGAGTCGAATAAAGGATGACTCTAACCTCTTGCGTTCTGCATATGTATTAAAAAAATTCGCATTTGAATATGTTTATACATATGGATGAATGTTGAGTGCTATAAAGTGGCAGATAAATAAATCGAGTGTTGTTTTTTGTCACATTTTGTTGTGCACGGTTTTGTGTAACATACTTGGTGTCAACTTTAACTCCGAAAGTACTCTCTTTTTCTCTCTCTGGTACACGTGTTTGTTACACCGTCCACGTGAGAACTGGAAGCACGATAAATAAACAGAATTCTTTGTGTTGAAATGACCTTTATTTTCTTGTCAAACGCAATAAATGAGTACTTCTGAAGAATCACTTAATGATCCTGACTATGTCTCTGCAACTTCCAATGATCAAATTCAACAAAAGATTTATGAAGAAACTGGTAAGCACATGATATTCCTATTTAGTAACAGTATATTTTTTTCCAAGTTAACAAATTAAACTTTTTCTAATTAAACAGCTACACTTATATATGTGTGTATGTTTCTACTAAAATCTTTAAGTTTTACACAAATATATAGAAGCAGGAATTTTTTTAAATAACATAATGTGTTTGCAATTTGTAATTAAATTACAAATCTTTTTCTTTTTCTCAGCAAGAAAAGCTACAGCGCAAAAAATAACTGCAATAGTGGACAGGGAATTTTCAAAGGAGATCGAGGCAAAAGAAAAAGAAATTTTGGAAATACAAGAAAGATTGCACAAAGCTCTGAAGATTTTTCATCTCTTACGTTATGTCATAATAACGAATTTTTACAACCGTAAACAGTGTCAAGCTCCCGAAGCCGCAGAGACTAAGAAGCAAACGAGAATTCATCCTGCGATCAAATCAGTAATTGGGAAACATCCCAAGTTTGATTATTACACAGATCATGCTGTACCTTCAACGTCCACAGATCCCCGATTTTTGTGCGATGCCACGCCTTTTGCATCGAACACAATTAAACCGGAAGAAAATGCGAGCAAATGCGACACATCGGAAGAAAAAAAGCGAAAATCAGAAGATGAGGATTTACGGCCTCGTAAGATACCCCGTTACGTGCCGCCAAAGAGCAGCGTACCTGAGAAAACGTGTCCGTCGCGCAGCAACAGTCAAAAGGTTTGCAAGCGCGTCGTTGTCGGCAACATCTCCAAGTGGATTCCGCCCGATTGGCGAGAAGACAACTTCAGTCACAAGTGGACGATGTACGTGCGTGGCGAGAAAGACGACGGTGCCGACATCAGCTCCTTCGTCAGTAAGGTGAGATTCTTCCTGCATCCGAGTTATCATCCGAACGACATTGTCGAGGTCACGTCGTATCCGTTTCACCTGTCCAGACGAGGATGGGGCGAGTTTCCGCTCAGAGTGCAGTTGCATTTTAAAAATACTCGAAACAAACCTATGGACATAATTCACAATTTAAAGCTCGACAGAACTTATACGGGGCTGCAAACATTGGGCTCGGAAACTCTGGTCGATGTGTGGATTTACATGGGAGAGTCCCGTAACGTAGAAGAGAACAACGGCATTAAGTTTATTAATCATTCCGTTGATGAAGCGTCTGTGAAAGTTCAACCCGACACTGAGAATAACAGTTCGTCGGAGTTTATTTCTGAAGATCAAAAGGACTCCTCAGATACGTCGTGGCTTCCTGCGGATCCTACCGAAGTAATTCAGATAAAGAAAGAAATGGGCGATTTGGAAGTAAACGAATCATCCAATTTATTATTGGATGTAGTCCAGAAATCAGAAAATAACAGTATAAAAGTCGAATCTGATGATACAAGTGCAGACGATATAAATGACTCGAATCAAGAAGAAACACGTTACCTCGTAAACCATGATCACAGTTATTTTAACAGACAGTGTTCCAACTCTCACAATCTCGTCGTAAAAGAAGAAAACGTAACTATAAACCATGTTATGAACGGCGAATGTGTACCTTCGACTAAATTATCAGCAAGTGATAGCGATGAGGAGAAACTTAACAGGTTTAACGGTATTATTCAGTCTTCCAGTACCTGCCAGTATTTGGCGTCTTCGAATACAGCGGAAAATGATTTGCTCACGGCATCGATATTTCAAGACAACAATGTTCAAGAGAATTTATTTAATGCGCCTTCGCAAGATAAAAACTCGGAGAATAGTTCAACTCCCGAAAGCCTCTCTAAAGACGCATCGATGACAATTAACGGCTACTGCAAACCGTCCGACGCTTCCCTCAATCAATTAAATAGTTCGCAGAAAGCAACGAGTTCCTCCAGTTCCTGCAGTTTGCATTTAAAGCCTCTGAAAATCTCCATACCTTCGAATGTATTTATATCAACTACTAATAAACGTATAGTTCTGGTGCAGGATAAGTCAATACTAGTGAAATCGGGTGATAAATCAAAAAAACTCGACGGCAATATGAAAATTTCGAGAGACAGTAGTTTCGCGAAGCTGAACATTCGTGTTCCTCAAGGTGTGAGTATTTTGAAGAAAAGCGCCATAGTTAACGCACCGCAGAAGACGAATGAGAAGAAGATGATCACGCTGAAAGGCACCAACAGCGTATTGTTGAGCGCCAATGAGAACATTCCGATTCTGAAGATAGCGGACTCGGTCGATCCGCGCCACAATTACGAGATCGCGACAAATGTCGTTTCGTCAAACAAGCAAGAAATTGCGTTCTACGAAAGATCCGAAGAGAAGATGACAACGCAGCGACCAAAAATTACATTAGGAAAAGACAAGCACAAGATACAGAGTAAGAGAGAGCTGTACGTTAATATACTGCGCTCGATCGACTCTGCGAACATCACCGACACGGAGGCATTGATGCGATTTATCATTCGCCGACTGCCAATCGTCACGGAGAACGCACGCGATCCCGAATACAAGCAGATCCATCCCTACGCGTGTCGTAGCGAGGATGAGTATTTGGCGCACAACATCGGCAAGCAGCGAGCTTTTGAATGGTGTCGCGCGAAAATGATCAAGTATTTCTTGCATAAGAAGCAGATTCCAGCCGAGCAAGTGTGGAGCGCCAAAGAGATCATGATTTGGGCGAGAGTTCACGGATACACGCCGTTCAAGAATGGCGCGCCGATTGCAATGAACGACTCGAAGAAAATGCCGAGCGTCACGATGTCCACCACAATCCCGTCCACGTGCACGGAACCGGTCGCGTTGCAAAAGTGGCTACAGGCTTGTCAGCAGTCATCTAGTCATCAGCCATCGACGAACGTCGATGTCGAGAAGATCGACGTTGAAACTGTCGAGGATAATTTAATTAATCAGAGGAAAAACAACAGTAATCAGGTCAACAACCGTGGCGCGCTGATACCGCTCGAACTTGAACGGAGCTCGCTACCGTTCCACAAGTTCGTGTGCGATACCGCGCGAGATATCGGAATAAAAATCGGACCGGAAGAGATCGTTCCCGGCGTTTTGTACTGCGCAGCAGGTCGTATGATGATGCGAGTAAGGATTATTTTCTTTTATACATTTCTTTTTTGCGCTATATAAGATAACAAAATAAATTTTACGTTGTCGTATCTCTCTAGGTTGTCGAATGTTTCATGGAGGACCTGACTAGATCGTCGTTTTCAAAATCTTTGGAAAGAAACAACGCAGATCGGTAATCACATTGTTTTGTTTTACCGTTAAACTAAAATTTTTGATAACTGTTAACTAAAATTTATCTTGTACTAAAATGTATCTTTTGTTTTCGTTGTATTTTGTTTTCAAGTGTTTCTGATGTTATGTTCGCAGGAGTTCTATGACTATTACGCCGAACGATGTGCGTAACGCGCTTGCAAGTCGAGAAGAATTTGACATACTTACCAACGATAGTTTGGGCTCGAGGCAACAATTGAGTGTGACGGAATTGGCTAATCACTTGTGACAACGGGGAAGAACATTAGGAACAAACTAAACGCGAAAGCTTACAACATAATTTTAACTCGTTTCAGTTTCCGCTAATTAGATTCTTATGACGATCGACATTTAGTAGAATGATTTCTGGAACGAGCTTTGAGAAGACGCTTGACATGATGATCGGAAATTCATCGTACATTGCAGAATTCTAATATAAATAATATAATATATACATGTATATACTAATATATGTTACTCAGGACTTTCATTGATTTGGAAATGAAACAAGCCGATTACACATACAGATCTCTACGTACATTCGTATCTTTTATATTCTCCGTGCAAGTGAATAAATTGTTTAATATAAAAAGCATTTAAAAAAAATTTGTTCTTTTATTCCTCTTCTTGCTAGCATTACCAAATGAGATTAGTTTTTCAATCATCTGAAAAACTATCTGACTTACCTATTCTAAACATTCTTTAAAGAACACAGTTTTGTTCTTTTTGACAAGCTAATAAAATAAAGTGTTACATTACAATCTCACGTGCCAATAAGCAATGACAGTTGATTTCTGCTTATCGCCAATAAGCCTGCTATCTACAATAGGAAGTTTTTAGAGCGCAAGTTGTCACTTTTTAGTTTTGCGAGTGTCTTTTAGTTACGAGTGTAACCGCATTTAAAAAGAACCGCCAATCTGACTTAACCAAACTTTTGTGGCGTGACATTGCGTGACGTAAAGAGAGCTGAAAAGTCAACAACATATACAATAAGTACTTATCAGAATTATGTCATTTAAAATATGTGCGCAATATAATTGTTACTCGATCATATATTTTAAGGAGAAATTGACATAAAGATATATTCCAAATATAGACTGAAGTGTGTCGCAATTAACATCAGTTGATCAGTTTTCTCGACGTAATATATGTAATTAATAATAAAACACATGATCGGAAATTTATTATACATTGCAGAATTCTAATATAAATAATATAATATATACTAACATATGTTACTTTCATAATTGATTTAGAAGTGAAACAAGCCGACTTAACCAACATCTAAATATATTGATAAAAATGCCACGGGTATGTAACAAAACATTAATATTCTATTGAATTATTCAAATAAATTGTTCTGAAATTGTGAGAATCATAATATGTAATATATGCAATGTTGCGTGTTTCTGCAGGATATAAGATCTTATTTTGCACCAGTTGCGGCTTCTCAGAAAAAAAACAGTGAACCTGAGAAGATTAAAAAGCGACGTATAATTTCATCTGACGAAGATGAAGAAATACCAAAAACACCCACAAAACGTTCCAAGGTAGAGCAACTGTTAATTTGCTTTCTGTAACAGATAAATACTTATAAAAAATATAAAAATAATCTATTTACAATAATAGAAGAGTATATCATTGATTATGTATTATGCAGATTGCTCGAAAGACCAAGAAAACTGTCTTGTCAGATTCTGAGGATGAGGAGATTATTGTGAAATGTGATGAGAAAACTTCTAAACAGTCCAAAGCAAGTGAAAAAAATGGGAATGAGAAATTACTCGTAGCTATATCTCCTAGTGAGTTGTTCAAGAAAAAACCAATAACAAGAATAGAAGTATCAAAAATGAAGAAATTGCAGCAAGATGTGAGTATATAATACATCAAGCAAGAATTACATCAAGAGATTAGCAAACATTTTGTAAGTAATATTGAAATTTGCAGGAATCAGAATTTCATAATGACAGCGATTTTGATGCTGTGTTAAAACAGTTGGATGCATCACCAGCTAAAATAATATATAATGATTCAAAGAAGAAAAATTATATTGACAATAGAGATGTTCCTAAAAATCTCAATTTATCAATTGAGACAGGTATGTTTATATATTTAATTTATTAGATATTATTTAATATTGAATAAATTAAATAAAATAATAAAACGTTTCCAGAAGAAAGGTTTAAGAATAAAAAACAAGATGATGACGAACTAAAACATTCCCATAACACAAATAAGACCAACAAAATTAAACAGGCTAAAAAATCGGTCGGTAAAACTAGTAATGCAAAAGATATTAAAAGTTCCCCTAAAAAACGAAAGTTGCAATCGGAAAAGAAAAATAGTTCCAGCCCCAATAAAGATTTTGATACGTGTAATCATAAATTGAAAAAATCAAAATTGAATATCTCAACATCCGACTCTGCGACAGAAGACAAAGGAGCAAAGAAAACATCAGGCAAGGATAAAACAGTGGATTTGATTGAAGAAAAAATAAAGAAAAAGAAACAGCATTCTGTTATGTATGAAAAATATCTTCAGAGAGGCGGCGCTAGGAATCCTGGATCAAAACAAATTCCTACAGTAAGAGAATTTTGTCATGTACAATAGTTAATCCTAAAAGAAAGAAAAGTAGATACTTCTGCTTCGAGATTTTAACGGAGATTTTTTATCGGTAATGATCGATTGGGTTTGTATTGCAGGGCGCTAAAAATTGTCTAGCTGGTTTGAGTTTTGTAATTACCGGTGTCTTAGATTCTTTGGAAAGAACTGACGCTGAAGATCTGATACGTCAATACGGCGGTCGTACCGTGAACTCCGTATCAAGAAAAATTAATTTTATTATTGTAGGAGATGAGCCTGGTCCGACCAAGTTGGAAAAGGTATATTTTCACATACACACGTGTTTGGAGTTCAAATCGGTCGATTGGTTTCTTGTTCACATGAAATAAGTTTTCAGGCTGATAATTTAGGTATTAAACGAATATCCGAAGACGATCTTATCGAGATGATTCGCACCAGATCGGAAGGTAAAACTGAAGATATTAAGCCAACTGCAACGAGAGCTAAACCAAACTCCAAAAAACTATCAAAAGAATCTGAGGTAATGATAGACAAATCGCCATCGCCGAACAAATCAAAAACATCGTCGAATCTTTCTGAGAAGATAGAGAAAGTGAAAACATCATCACCAGTTTCTCCAATGAAGACAAAAAGCGAAGACGTTAAGATGGTATCACCGAAGCAGATTGCTTCGGATACAAGCAGTAAATCAACACATGTACGTGACAAACATATTGTTAACAAACTTGTTAAGTTAAGATAAAATAACGTAACTCTGTACAATTTACATTTATAAATGCAATTTATATTTTTCCAGACACTTCACAGCATCGAATCACAACCGTTAGTCGAAAAATATAGACCCAAGACTATGAAACAAATTGTAGGTCAGCAAGGAGATAGAAGCTGCGCGCAAAACTTGTATGTGTGGTTACGTGATTGGCACAAGAATCGTCAAGATCCGAAAATTAAAGATGGTAAGATGTTCATGACACGTGTTTGTGAATTTTTATTCACGTCAATGCAGTTCTTACGCAATTTTCTATTTCCTTTTTTTAAAAAAATATTCTTCCGATAATAAATCACGGAAACTTGTACGTTTGTTAATAGCCAAGCAAACCAACGGGCAAATCTACAAAGCTGCTTTGCTGTCTGGTGCGCCAGGCGTAGGTAAAACGACAACTGCGCAAGTCGTTTGTAAAGAATTGGGATACGACCTTGTGGAGTTCAATGCTTCCGATACGCGAAACAAAAACCTTTTGAAGGAAGAAGTCTCGGGACTGTTGTCCAATACCACAATGAAAGATTTCGTGACTGGTAGATATGTGATACTCAATTTTGTAACGATGTCAATTCTGTTGCTTCACGTAGCACATTGCAGGCACCACGCAAAAGATCACGAAGAAGCACGTGTTGTTGATGGACGAAGTCGACGGTATGGCGGGTAACGAGGATCGCGGTGGTTTGCAGGAATTAGTCAACTTGATTAAACACACCGACGTACCGATTATTTGCATATGCAATGACCGGTTTAACACAAAGATGAAGACCATTGCCAATTATTGCTACGATCTGAAATATCCGAAGCTCAGAGTGGAGCAGATAAGGGTATTAGTTCATTAGATTCAGCTTGAATGACGTTTTTCATTCCTCTTTATGATATAAATATGTTGCTTTTGTCCGCAGAGTTCCATGAAATCTCTGTGCTACAAAGAGAAAATTGAAATTTCGACGCAGGACCTCGATTGCTTGATCGAATCGACGAATCACGATATACGACAAGTGATAAATCATCTGGAGTTCCTCAGCGGTCAGACATCAAACACGAAAACGATTGACAACAAACCTTCAAAGAAGGACTTCAAACTCGGTCCGTTTGATGTCGTGAAAATGGCGTTTAACGCGGAGGAACAGAAGAAATTGGATTTGAACAATAAGATCGGTCTATACTTCCACGACTACAATATAGCGCCTCTTTTCGTAGAAGAGAATTATCTGAGTGTCAGATTACCTCAAACGTCACCGTAAGTGCATCCGCTCTCTTTTTTACACAAAGAAAAAAAACCAATGGACATTACATTTACAGTCTTCAGAAGTTAGAGAAAATTTCCAACGCGGCCGACAGCATATCCCACGGAGATCTCGTCGAGAAGATGATGAGAAGCAACATGATGTGGAGTCTGCTTCCGATGCACGCGTGTTTCTCATTCGTCATCCCGGGTAACGAACTCGCGGGAGGTCTCGACGCGATGGTGCGTTTTCCGAGTTGGTTCGGACGAAACTCAAAAACAATGAGATTCAACAGGTGACTTGTGATTGAATATTGATTTTTGTGTTACATAACATACGGGATGTTGCGATTTAACGACGCTGAAATTGGGACAACGTGCATATTTTTTCCAGATTGCTGCAAGAGTTAACGATGCACACACGATTAACCACTGGTGCGAGCAAAGACGCCTTAAACATGGATTATCTGACCCATATTCGAAATGCCATTGTAAAGCCCTTGATAGATAAAGGCACCGATGGCATAGAAGACGCGATAGACATTATGAAAAACTATCATTTAACGAGGTATCTGTATTTTGAACTCATTTGCACTAAACTGATTGAAAGACACACATATGTACTGATGTGTAATTTTATTTTGTTTAAGAGAGGACTTAGATTCAATAATAGAGATTTCTCTCTGGCCAGGAGTTAGCGATCCTACAAGTAAACTTGAAAGTAAAGTACGTATAATATGTACAAAATAGTAAATATTGATGTATTAAAAATTAATTAATGAAAAAAAGTTGAAATATTAAAAAAACTATTACCGCGATATATGTTGTAGGTAAAAGCAGCGTTTACGCGAGCGTATCAGAAAAGTATGCCGATGTTGCCATACGCGATTAACAGTAACGTAACAGCCAAGAAAAGATCTGCGCCAGAAGATGATGAGGCTATGGAAGAGGAAGATAATGAGGAAGATGATGATATTAATTTAGACAGAATGATCAAGGTGACACTGAAATTTATATTCAATACTTTAGTTGTGCGAAAATATTCCGGGAACACACACACACGAATGTGTGAAACACTAGCATATATGTAGCATTAAGTTTTACAAAAGAATAGATAATGCGACTGGAAAAATGTATTTTACAGGCAAAGAAAACCAATACTGCTAGTACCAGCAAAGCGTCGTCAAAAAGAAACGGTGAACCGACCAAGAAACGCGGACGAGGTCGAGCCAAGGAAAAATAAAAGACAATGACATTGAGAGGAAAATGGAAAATTACACATATGTATTTAGAAAAACCATGAATCACACGATATTAATACATTACACTCGTTCATCATTCGATGAGTGATGTTTTTACATAGTCTCGAAATATTATTTTTATATATATCACTTGGTAGATTTATTGCACATAAAAATGCAATGAAGCTATATATTTATATATATACATCCCATATGTACGTACATATGTAGATTTTCAATGCCAACAAGCATTCGATAATGACCGAGCTTGTACGTTATCTTCCAATCTTATACTAAGATATAATTTTATTCTTTTTCGCACCGGGAAAATTAATCCGAAGACTCAGTGCTATCCTCAAGTTCTCCTCTTGTTTGTACACATTCTGAAATGAAAAAACAAAGTGATATGTTGCCATAAACAATAACGTACGTGTATGTGCATGTGTTTCGTACAAACGATACAAACAATTTATATATTTTACATAAAATATTAAAAAAATAAAGCTTATGATTATTGGACGGAAGTACGTACTTCTAAAACTGGGTTTCCATCCAATATACTCATTAGTTCTCTTGTTTTCTTCTGTGAGCCAATCGGTTAAAGGCTTAAAGTACTCCAAAAGTCCAGCCGAGTCCATTTGTCTTTGACCCGCGATTTTTTCCATTGCATCGGGCCACGGTTTCGAAGAACCCAATTCCAGCATGGATCTAACGAATTTATTTATGTTATTTATTGTCGTGCTCGTATAAATTTCGCAACAAACTCACTTTAGCAGATTTCCCGCGTCCTTGTTCTCGTAAATGTCGCATTGATGCAGAGGATTGGCGTTCGGGTTCTTCGGATCGTATTGGTTCGCTTTGGTGCACAAAGCTTTATGGAACTGGAATTGTATCACAAAGCTCACGTAATATCTTATATACTCAACGTCCGCGATTATGTGGTACTTCGCACCGGGATCGAAGTCTTCTTCCGATCTGTCTACCGGAGGTTCGATACCTTGATACTTCTCCGCGAGTGACCACCTTGAAGCAAAAAGGTTCGTATTTCTTACAACGTTTCTCTTATAATCTTAATGATAAAAAAATTAATCTGACGTTCAGTTTTTCTATCTACAGGATCAATCGTCATTGCTAATTCGTTGTCCGCAACACTAACCAGTCGCAGTTGTAATTGTCAGGTGTGACTTTTCCCTGAAAGACATTCCAACGCCATTGGTCCATCATGTAAGCGAACGGTAAGAAAGCGATTTTGTCGAGACTCTTCGCGTAGAGATGATTTAGGACCGCTTCCTGATCAGTCGAGTCGTCGTTCAGCAAACCAATCTTCTTAAGATGGCTGGGAGTGGACACGCTGAGGGCAATGACATCACCGACCGCCTCGTGAAAGCCAGGATTCGCGCCTTCTTTGTAAACCGTGGGCTGGTTCTTGTATTGCAAGTAGTACTCGATGTGACCCATCTCGTGATGTGCCGTCAGCAAGTCTTCCATGTTGACGCGCGTGCACTGCTTGATCCTGAAGTCTTTGCCGTCGTAGAAGTCCCACGCGCTCGCATGGCAGATCATATCCACGTCCTTCTGCTTTTCAAGGATCGACCTCTCCCAGAACGTGTCCGGCATGGCGGACAAGTTAATCGACTTGAAGAAGTTCTCGGCGAGACGGAACATACTCGTCGCGTTGTAACCTGCTCGGAGAATCACAAAGAACCGCTATGTGTATTCGGCGGAAGTCGAACACAGAAAACCAACCAGAAATAAACTGCATAAAGTTTGAAAAGTCAAATCGGAACTTGCCTTGTTCAACCAGAGCATTGCTGACATCCGGCAACTGCTTGCCCGGGAATGGTACGGTGAAGTCCGCAATATTCGCCCAGGACTGAGCCCAGGTGTTGCCTAACAAGTGCGCTGGAATTGGTCCGTCCTTGGGGACAATGTCTTCGCCATATTTCTTCCTGAGTTCACGTCGTACGTAAGCGTGAAGTTGCAGATACAGTGGTCTCAATTGTTGCCAGAGAACCTCTGCAAAAATCTCGCTGTTTCATATTTTCTTCGTATGTGTTACTGATGTGACGGACACACAATCTTACCGATTTGCTCGGGGAAATCGTCGGCTTCGTAATCCTTCATCCAATACGCGGCGTAATCGGTGAAGTTGTTGAGTCTTGCCGCGGTGTTGGCCAGCTCGACATATCTCGTATATAGAGATTTCATCTTTTCACCCGACGCCTTCCTCCACTCCACCCAGATATGCTTCAGCTCTTTAGGGTCGCGACTCTTCATCAGAATTTCCGTGATCTCCGGCTCGAGCGCGAGGTCGCACTTGGTCTTGTTTTTGTAATCGCAGATCTTTGCGGTGCTGTAGATGTTCTCCATTTGACTGACCGTTGTCTCGAACTCCTTGTAACTCTGTAATCACAATTTCGTTCTGTTTCTACATTTCTTATATTCATAGAATTACTGGGGATGAAAGAAAAAATATTTGCAAGTGATTACTCCGCGAAATTGGTTTTTGTTTCCACAGTCAGAAGTTTCAGATGTGAGAGTAAAAATATGTTTTCTTTGAAATCCACGTGTGAGAATATTCAGTAACTTTCGTACAATAAATTGTTATATTCTTCTCACTTCATCGAAGTTTGAAGTTCTTACAAATAAAAGTAATATCGATTCAGATTGTTTTTTGCAAAATTCTTACATCCTCGGGAAGCGCTGCAACGCCGAGTATACCGAGCTTCTTGAACTGTCTCTTGACATTATCGTCCGGCAAATCTCTCCATGGGAAAGCGTTCACTTCCTGAGCGATCTGTTTGGTGACGCGAGCCGCCGCCGCAGACACATTCAGCTTCTCGGCCAGGTTCTCTTCTGTCAGATTTGACGCGTAATTCCACCCGGCTATGCTCTGTTTGTTATTCCATTCTGCATACAACGCGTCGAGACGTTTCAAGATATCTTCAACATTCTTCTGATCTTCGGCAGCTTGCTGCACATTATCGGAAGAATTTGTCGTATCTTCTGTCGGCGCAGCCTCGATAACTGCCAGAGTCACGATTGCTGCTACCAGAAATCTAATAACATAATTACACATTGCTTAGTATATATTTGTATTATAAGTAGTAAAAAAAAATTATATGTATGCGTTATTATTTATTGCATCATATTATTAACATTTATTGTTGATTGTATATTGTTGATAATTGGAAAAATCCTAAATCATGTGCAAAATGATTGATATCAAAACATTTCATCTGCGATAACTGTATCAAGTAGAGTACGAGATTGATTTATCTTATCAATACTATCAATAATGCAGGATAGTATTTGTTAATTAAAATTTTTGCAAAAATTGATATTTTACAATAATTTTATAATTTTCCAGGAGAAACATTTTCTTATCTTCAACAGTTTTAATGCTTACATTTATTCTTTCACATATAAAATTTCATAAATATTCTGAATTACATTGAAAATGACGGAATAAATTTGTTTTTGCTTTGAAATCGAATATGAATAGTACATTTCTCGGCCTTCGAATGTGACATTGTTCGATTGGACACGATATTAACTCGTCCGGCATATTAACTCGTTAGGTCATGAGTGATGAGATTGTCGCAGTGCATATTCCGCAGTGCATACTAAAGCAAGTGCATCCGGGAATACGAAACGTAAATACCGATAATATGCAATATAACTCGTGCGTGCGTACAATCAAAACCAAATGATCGTTTCAAGTTTATAAAATCAATCTCATGTAAAACAATCGTGCGAATGTCAACGCATTTACATTCATCACCCTGTTATTCTCTCAAAGTTATTGATCATCGTCAATATCGTCGTCACGGTTACTTGTCGCTTACGCGGCGAGGAGAAAAAAAATAAATATTGTGCTAGTCACTTAACAAGATACTTACATGCGCAGCATATCGGATTTCTTTCGCAACAATTCGATCTTGCGGTTTTTATACACAGATTCGAGCAACTTTCACAAATTGTGACGTTAGCTCTCCACCGCGGTTTTTTAATATACGACGACAATCGCGTCCCGACCGTCGACTGACCTCCGTTAGCGTAACACGTTGTCTTTTATGCCATCTCCCCACCTGACAATTCAACGCGATCCTGTCGCACGCTTCGTCAAAGCTAATCCTGTTCGTTCGTGTGTTGTCGTCTACAAAACACACGCATATATTTACATTTCTGTCCGATCGATCAGATCCCCCTCAATTTTGTGCAATCTTCATGTCTTTCAACGCATCGATCGTATTGTTTGCTCTATTCATAAGATACGGGAAAAAAATCGATCTGCATTCCGGAATTCGTGAGATTGTCGAAGATAAATTACAAGATTCTTCACAATGAACAAACTTGTGTTGTTTGCATTTTATCCGTCTAAATATTTTAGCAGATAAAAAAATTTGTGAATAAATTTCTAGGTTCTTTTTGTTATTTTCTAAGTCTTTCATTAAACTTATTACACATAAGCTAATTTTACATATTCGATTTTTAGAATATAAAACGGAAGCTTCGCTTGTGTAATCATTCAGACCTTGCACATGTCGCGTGAGATTGCTCCGCGTTAAATTGTTATCGCATTTATAGCGTAATTACTTTGCGAGACAGAATGCACTGCGATCGTAAGTTCTATTTTATGTACATGTAGTATATTACATATTTCACTACAAAAAATATACGAATAAACTTTAGGAAAGAAATGTGAAAACATTTTAGCGAGGTCTTGCTTTTCGCATTATTTATCCTTTTGCCGCGCGCCATGAACCACAACTAATGAGACTTCACACATAAATTACTGTGTATTTGTCTGAGATTAGTTCCATATTTCGGTCGCAAATTAGTAAGCGCTTTGTGCTTATTATCTGCAAATAGCCTATTCTTCTTGATTCAGTGCAAATAAAAAAGTACGTGCCAACAATCCGCAAGCATAGAGCGCTTAGTTTTGTTGAACGCGGTCAGTCTCGAGTCTAGATATGAAACTGATTTCAAGCACATAGGCCAGTTGCAAATAATAAGCACAAAGCGCTTACTAATTGCGACCGTTGTCCTTGCCGCGCGAGCATGTTTTCCGACTCTTCGTTTCGCTGACACCGAGGACGTATCCTAAGTCGTTACCGATCCAAGGGCTCCCGTTACGACCGCGGAATAAAAGATTGCGCATTGTGCAAAATTTCGGAAGTTGTCACGTACTCGTACCCAATGAGTCTTCCATATATTCAGTGAAGTTGGATTCTGTGCAGTATCCAAAGATATCTGAAAAACATGAGAAATTTTTCAAAAAATTAAAACATGTATTTTTCTAACATCTTTAGAACATTTCTCTTTCTTTCACAAGCTTATAAAAAAATGTATGATTGAAACTTGCATAAAACACAAAATAAAATCGAGAAACTTGTAGTATTTTCAAGCAATAAAAAGTTCAAACAACTTTATATAAACGGAAAAATACCATCATCAAAGTATTTTTTTATTGACTTGAAATATCTGTAGGAATGTGTTGACGCAGATGATCTTTCAATTAAAAAAAAATTAATCGCAGCACTTTTGTGTCTCGGGAAACACAGCGGGATAAGCATTCACGTGAGATCGACGACGCGCTGAGGAGCGTCGTAAAATAAATTAAATGTAAATTTCTGAAAGGAATATACTCTTGAGTTGCGAAATCTAAATATATTCTTCTTCGCGGCACAGGTAAAAATCGTGAGAAATTTTCATCTTAAAGGATATCTCTTAGAATAGCATGATATATGGGCAATTAATTTGAATCTAAAAGAATCGAAAGACTGCAAAAAGAAAGAAAAACTCCACTTAACTTCACGCAATAATGGAACAATCTGTTTATTTTAACAGAACAAAGAATACCTACAAATTAAAAAGACTTGAAATTTATTTTTCATATTTTGAACCGTTTATACAGATTATAAAAGATTAAAGTTCTTCGGTTCTCTCTAAAATAATATAAGTTCTATTTTATTTCTCTCTCGATATTTTTGTTCTATTCTGTAATTTTTGTATAAGATTTCACGAAAGAGTATAAGAAATTAATATAATATAAACCTATATAAAGTTTGCTATTTTTTACAACTGTGATTTTCTCCAACGGTTCAGTAATCAATCACAAGGTAATAAATCGGATGATCTAATTGCCGAGATTTAAAAGAGAAATCGAGATACCTTGAATTGTGCTGTGACTTCCGGCAGTAAATAATTCTTGACTATTTGTGACAAGAATTATGGAAAGAATATATGCAATTAATATATTATTAGCAATATTCTTGTAGTTCTTTTGATTTTTCTGAGACGTTTTATACGATTACTCAAAAATTATGTTTTTCATAAAATGTTTATTTGACACATAATCGCGTTGCTCATAACAATATTGACCTTGACATAAATGTCACAATAAGATGTTAATGAGAATTTGTTTGCAGAAATAATTTAAATATTTTTTCACATTTTTCCCAAATAAATCATTTGATGTGTATCTAATCTTAAGCTTGTGATTAAATCATTTTATTTCGAACAGAGGATCAATAATTAATCTTCACACTTAAAAAAGGAAGTAAGAGATTAAGTTAACTAGATACATTGATATATCATCGATTAATTTTGAGTAATATATTGTTATAAAATATAGGTCAGACGCTGATAATTGGTTTAATATTTTTCATATGAAAACGAAACAAACTCGATTAAATCTTTTTATCGAAACAAAATAAAATATGGTTTCGTTACAGTATTGATAACCAGTATTGATAACAGGATGTTCCGTTAGTCATAAATATGATTCAAAATTTATTTTTACTTCCGTATCCTGATAGTACAATGTGTCAAAATACAGGCAATTTGTCGTCACAAAGACACGTAAGTGTCTTTGAAAAATATTAAAAATCTATGAAAAATATTAAACCAATTATCAGCGTCTGACCTATATTTTATAACAATATATATTGCCAACGTGTTAAGTGCAAATTTATATATTTCCTCACTTTGCTTACTAGATGTATATATAATTATTATAATATATTACATATTCTCTTTAGTTTGTTCGACAAAACGAGAATGAATTATTACACGCGGCCCATATATAGCATAATGTTTCATGTGTATTTATTTTACGAATAAATTAAATGCCAATTGGCAGTTTGTCCAAAATATCTGAGAGTACAGTCATGACCACGTAGGTGGATGAGAAGTCGTAGTGTTCGAATGCTTTATCGAACACGAATCGTAACGAAGAGCGAGGAAAATGCAGAGGTGTTTGCAACGCGATCGAATAACAGCAAGTATATTTTTATTCTTCTCTATTATATTTGTAATAGATCTTTTAAGTAGGTATATCAAAGCGCTTTTTGCATCAGAGCAGTACGTCCTGTCTCGCGTTAATATCCTGATTTGGTCATCAGCGGATATTTTCAGAAGCGCCGCCGAGATTGCTGACATACGCCAAAAGCATCTCGACAACGAGAATGGCCACGAGAGGCAAGAAGCTGAAGAGAAAGAACACGATACACATCTATCAAAGTGAAATGATTAAAGATAACGTGCGTTTATAAGTTGTATCTTCTATATCGAACTATTATCTTCCTTTAATATTAAAACATTTTTATCTGAATTTAAGTTGCTGATATATTGATTAAAAGATTCTAGAAAAAAATACGCACAATATCTCTTTCATCGAATCTTTCAACTTTATAATAGTTTAAACAGTATTTGTTAAAAAAAAAGATTTTTAAACTTCAAATTACATGTTTGCACTGCAATTAAAACTGCATCTTGCAGATTTCTTCGATTTATATCTGATTAAAAGTGTTTTATCAAAACATAAATTAATACGTTGTGTGACGCGAGAAGAGATAAGAGTAGAGACGAGATTAGCGCACTTCGCGTTAATGTCCAGATTAGGAGATGCCGACTGTTCTGCGGGGATTTCCAAGAGAACGCGAATAAGAAGAAGATGATGGGAAAGAAGAAGAAGAAGAAATAAAAGGAATAGCAGGAAGAGAAGAACGGACGATGATGCGTCGCGGCGCGCGCAAACGGCATCGTCGCCGTTCTTACTCAAAAGCGTTTTCGTGTGAGACAACAACGTTTTTGCGTACGAGCTTCCTGGTCATGTACCACCACCCGCGAGGCGCGAGGCGTGGGCAGCATTGCGAGCCAGCCCTGGAAGGCGTCTCGTGCCCATCTTCGGTAGCGTCGGGTACAGCACCGCAGATGTTATATCTGGCGTCGCGACGCTCTCAAGCCTCAGCCGCTCCTCAGCCGCCCGTCGATTCACAACTCACCCCCACGGTTAGTAGCAAGTCTAAGAATCGCGCTTCTTTCTCTATTGTGCTTATAAAATTATTCGGAACTCCGAAGTGCCAGCGAAAGAAATTGAAAAACTACATCGATCCCAATTTTAAGGAAAAAGAATGTGAAGAATCTGGAAAAAAGCTAATTTTATAGTGAAATCAAGTTTGCGATATTGTTTAATACTTCGATAAGGAAGAAATTAATTTGAAACGTTCAAAGTGGAAGAACCGAGTGAAATAATATCCTGTCGCTAATTGCCAATAAGTTAACGAAGATTTAGCTGAGAAGGATTCTGCATCCATTATTGAGACAATAGTTTGTGCCGGTCATTTGTACACAAGTAAACGTAAATACTATATTTTTTAAAAAATATCTTCTTGATAAAAATGAAATACTTGATTTCTTGAAACATTTTTATACGAAGTCAATTATAGATAAAGTTTACTTCATAATTTCCGTTCACGCCACTAGATAAAAATAGATAGCATTATGTAAAACTACGGATACTTAAACAAGTGCAACTTTTGTGCTACATAAGACTACTTGCAGCACAAAAAGTCATAAAAAAATGTATTTCAGCGACTTGATCCAACAATTTGTTCTAATCTCTACTTTTATAGATCTTTTTCAGAGACTCTAAAGCAGCAACAAGATGTGTGACGACGAAGTAGCTGCCCTTGTTGTAGACAATGGTTCCGGTATGTGCAAAGCCGGTTTTGCCGGAGATGACGCTCCTCGCGCCGTCTTCCCCTCGATCGTCGGTCGCCCTAGACATCAGGGTGTGATGGTCGGTATGGGTCAGAAAGACAGCTACGTGGGTGACGAAGCCCAGAGCAAGAGAGGTATCCTGACACTGAAATATCCGATCGAGCACGGTATTATCACCAACTGGGATGATATGGAGAAGATTTGGCATCA
>QVOA01004079.1:0-74831 GCA_014825685.1 Pseudomyrmex cubaensis | reverse complement strand
AGTAGTTCAAAATAAGAGCTATCTAGCATCTCCAGTTCATTAATCAAGTTCAGACCAAAAGTTTGTTTTTTTATGTGAACCATCTCAGATGTAAGTCGTCTGAAATAATTCTTATTCTTAAAAAATGGGAAACAATATTAATAAAAGTCGATCTAATTATCGACTTAATTTCAACATCATACGTTCTGACGCAATTTTGCCGGAAATCAAATTTCACGTTATTTGCGCATGTATGATATGCTCGAAAATATTACCGCTGACTGTGTGTGTGTATAGTCAGATATCAAATATTAATATATACGTATGTTGGCGAATACATGAATTCGGTTACGTGCGAACGCACACGCAAAAGCCACGGTACCATGAACGATTACTTCTTTCATCGCAGTATATCATTTGTCTCTGAATTTCGCTGCAAGGCAGCAACACGCTGGCGGATTTCGAAAACAAGCCACGTAGTAGAGCCCGATAAGAACGCGTTGAACTTCGTATAGCCGTTCGTATTTTAATATTCTCTAAACGTGGGACACATGCAGTCATTGTCTACATGTCGTATCTCCGTTTTTATTCACGTAAGTCGAAAAGATGTGTGCGGATTTCCAAATCGATGTGCATGAAATTTATACAAAATTCAGATATCCAAAGTTTTTTTTTTTTTTTTAATAAATTAATGCGAAATACAAATGTTCCAATTTGCGCTCGATTTTATGAAATGTACGTGTGTACAGTTAGAGAAGCGATTAAAACCATTTACAACATTTATAACAATTTAATGTACTGCATTGAAATGATATACAACAAATCCTGATTGATTGTAAAATGGAATAATGTATTTCCCGTCTTGTAATTACTCCCGAAATTTCATTTTCACGATCTAATTCTCTCGCTGGACGTTGCTAATGACATCGCAAAACCTCAATTCGCGTTATGCGGATATGTAAAACAAAATCATCCGCCGCATTGCGAAAACAATTTCTGGCTGTCACGCGGAACTTACAGAAAAAAAAAAAAAAAAACACACACAAAAAAAAAACAATTTTACGTGACCGCGACCGAGGTCAATCTCAGTCGAAAATGTCATACAAAACGTATCCGGCCGCATCCGTAGCGGGGGAACGCTACAGAATTACACGTTTCCGCGACCGCTCGCGCGCTTCCCGACCGGTCGCGGTAGGCAGGTAGGGGACTTTGTTATTCGCAAAACGGGTGACAGAGTCCGAGGGTCAAACACAGCCTCCCTCCCCCTACCCCCGAAATACAACGTATCTAGGCGCAAAAGCGGCCACGAAATCTGTCGATGTTAACGTTAATCCTACGTGGAATTCAATTTGTATCCAGCGCCGCAGAAAATTGGACTACTTCGTAATCGGGTTCGTTCGTTCTATCTGTCTTCCTCTCCTTCTCGCCCCCGGTGGACCTATCATTCTCTCAGGCTTGCGTGATAGCCGCGCCAGCCGCATCGTTCGACGCAAGAGAGTTGTGAAGCGGCGAGCGTGTATGGTGTCTCGCGCTCATCATGTCAGTGTCTGCGTCCGTGTATGTTCTCGCGCAAGTGTGTGTTCTCGCGTTGAAGAGAGAAACGAACTCGTTAATCGATCCGAAAGTAGGTAGTATCTCCGCGGAAGATACGATGAGTCTCGCTGAGGAACGGGATAGTTCTCATATGTATAGACGGGGGTGTATAATAATCCATTAGTCCGATGGGCTAAATTGAGGGGTGTTTTCGGGGGGAAGAAAGAGAGAGAGAGAGAAAACGCGAAAGATGAACGGAGTGGTTAGAGGATGGAAACTGCCTGCGAGGAAAACGAGGAGAAGGCAGGGAGAGTGTTGGCTGAGTTTGAAGTTGAGTAGCAGCAGATAGATGTCTTCTTCTGTCTTTCTCTTCGTCGCTGCTTCTCTATCTTCCGGTTTTCTCTATATATTTTCTGTCCTGTTCCGCTCCCGCGGAATCGATGTGTGCAGATTTGTCGGTTTATAGCACGTCTATACAGGGGTGGGATATGTATATATATATATATATATATTTACCCGGTCCGAGAGCGGACAATTAATTTGCGCGTCGAAGGTCCGTTTCTCCGTCGATCTATTCAAGATTGATTAACAGTCCGTCGAAATCGGGGCCTTCTATCTTCTCGCGCGCTCCTCCAACATGAATTCCGCATTAATATCTGTGTACCCCGCTTATATCGATTTTTCTTTTTCTCTTTTTTTTTTTAGCAAGAGCGTTTCTCCCGCGCGATAAAAAATTGGGCGGAAAAATTATGCAGATAAGAAATGTGCAACCCGGCGGCTCTTGACACACTCCCTCCTTCGTCCTCTCTCTCTCTCTCTCTCTCTCTTTGTCCTCCCCTTTCGCAATACTTCGCGATTAAAGTTATCTATCATCAAACAGCCAACAGCCGTGATATCAATCAGCATATATCTTGCGTGTTTCCTTTTCACGTTGTAATTTTAACATCTGTTATCAGATGCATTGTAATTGCATTCCGCCTCATTGCGGCGTTCGCCCATTTACTTTAATCCTTAAGCAATTAGCGGGCAGGAATCAGCGAGGACCTGGGCATCGATCAAACATTCACCGGGCGCTACCTCACCCGCAACAAAATCACCAGCCCCGGGGCACGCATAACTCCTCACGGGGGTCTTATTATAAAACCCCCCTCCCCCTCGCGCAGAGACGGCTCGCTCGCTCGCTTGCGCGCGCGCGCGCGTAATTATATACACCATGGCTCACTTACTCGCAAAGTATCTCTGGCGTTAATTCCCGCGGAATACTCCGGGCCGCAGTTTAAAGGCGTCAAAGGGGCGCTCGCGCGGCGGATTCGCCGTGAGAGTAAAGTTGCCTCAATATCGCAGTTAACACTCCGTCTCACGATGCTCACGTACTCGTTTGCCGCACACGCGCATCGCTACGTCCGCGGCTCCACGTACGTGGAAACCGGATCTGGGTTACGGGCCGCTCGTTCCGCAGATATTATCCGGACGGCTGTCCGGTCACGTAGACATCGCCGGTGACTAGGAACGAAGGCGCGCCAGTGCCCCAAGTGCAACGAAAGGGTAATTTTGAGCGCGGTCATTGCGCCCGCACCTGCGGAAAATAGCGTCCGCGCGCTGCATTTCGACGAATATGATAAGCGGACGCGTCATTATCCGTCTCATAATTGTGACACGTAACGACGACGGAAAATTAGGTCTCTTTTGACGCCGCGGTTCTTCCCGGTCGCGCGCGATCGGCGCCCGAATAAACACGTTCAATATTATGTCGCCTTGTCAGCAAATGTGCGCTACGGTCTTTCCTTTTTTTTTTTTTTTTTCTGTCCACTGCTAGCAATCAATGACCGAGCTACGTTTTCCGGATGCTCTACTGCAGTTAGAGTTCGCTTTTACGATCACTGCGTGGCAATAAGTTTTAATATTATTTATCGCAAGAAAGTTTCTCTACGTGTTAATGTAACGGATCTTGTGTGTTTTTCTTATTATCTTCGTTATTTTCTATAATTATTTTAATGCGCGAAAGAGCCGTGTCTTGAGCGCGAGACTTAAGATCGTTTTCCAGAGAAGCTTTTCTTGAATTCCGGTATTATGCACACTAGCGTGACCCATTTAGCGCGGGTGTTGCCGGCTCATAAAGGAAATACGTCACGGCGGGACCGCGGCAGCGTGCTCGCAATACCTTAATTAAGAAGAGCCTCATAATGCCGACGCATATAATGTCATATATCAGGAAATTTCAATGGACCGCTTTACATCGCCCGGCTTTGCTGCGTTATTAATTCAGGAACGACGTCGGATAAATATTTCGCGGTGCAACGCAGCCTTATCACGTTAAATAACTGTGGCGCGACAGTATATTATTCCGGTAGCGTGTACGAAATATGTGATTACGCACATATCTCTTTCTCTCTCTCTCTCTCTCGCTTTCTTTCTCTCGCTTTTTACAACGCACGCAGACGTAAATTACATTTTATTTCTACTGACTCTTCTCCATTTTGTGGATATTTATTCTTTCTTGTGCGCTTTAGTTTTATTTAAAATACAAAATCTTCGCGTTCTTCCTCGCTGGAACAAATTGACGAACCTGCATAATTTGTTTATTACACGATTGTCGCAATCGGTTGGCGGGACTGCCGTTCGCGCGCGTCAGTAAATCATCCCCGAGCGTGTAATAATTGCAAGTTTAACCACGTCTGATACTACGCTCGCCGACGTCGAAATGTAACCGCCCGCGTGATATATATATATGTAGATACGACTTAATCGCTCGAACTATCCATCCACGCTCGTCCGGATGATGAATCATCCCTCGCGCGCGGAGAATCGTTTCGCGTCCCTCGCGGAAGAACCAGATTCCCGTCGCGCGAGTCGGGACGCAAAGTGTTTTCTGACGCGACATTTCGATCGGAAATGGGCCGGAAGAAAGCGAGGTTTACGAGCGCCACACTTCTTTTCAACGCGGCGGTTATCGAGGTCGGCACGCGTCATGATTTCACAGACATATCTTACGAGTGACGGAGCCGACGAGAAACACGCCGGCGGGAGGAGCACGGAAACATTTTTTTTTTTTTTTTGTCCCTCGGCTGCGCTCCGACCGGAGGGAATCGGGCGCGTCGCGAAAATAAAGCGCGGTTAATGCAGAGCTCCGGCACGGAAAGGGAGAGAGAAAGAGAAAGAGAGAGAGAGACGACGAGGGATGTTATTAAAACTGCCGTTGCTGATTAGACGAGCTAATTTCTCGGCTGCGCGTGAAACTTTTAAATCCAGCCGTGACAATCGCGCGCGCGCCAAGGACTGCATTTGCGCGCGCGCGTGTGTGCGTTCTGGCTCTGTCGTCGACTTTTTTCCTCCGTTCACCGACGACGACGCGGCGGTGCCCAAAGGGGTTTCCGTCGCCCGCGGTCGCCTCTTTGTGCAAGACGCGCCTGCCGTTTCGACCCTTCGCGCCACCGCGTCCCCGCCCACGACTCCGTTCTTCTGTGCATCGAATAAAACCGCCGTGTCGGAGGGTCCACCTCGCTTTTTACGGGCTAATTTGTTTAGCCGCCACGGTAACGACATCTCGTAAAACGACGTCCTCTATTTTCGTCCGCGGAACATCCGCCATTTGCTCGGCCATCCCCAAGCAGTCACGAGCACAGCCCTCATTTCTTCTTCCTCTTTTTTTTTGTAGGTTTTTTTTTTTTTTTATATCCTTTGCAGTCGATGGCAAATTACCGTCTACGGGAAGTTTGCACGGTATCGCTTGGTTCTCCGTACAATATTCAACCTCGCGCGAGGAGAGGAGAGACGCTTCGCGGAAACGATCGTGTCACTCGCGTGCATTTGCGTTAGATTCACGTTTGTGTTTGCGAGCGGAGTTTTCGACGAAATTCGAGCCACCGCGGGAAGGAGGGGAGGAAAAAAAAAAAAAAAACAAACTCGCAACTGCACGTGAAAATTCGTTTAGAAGTCACCGGATGCGAATTTTTATGAAGCGTAGATATAGTAGATACTTTGTCGCGCAAAGTGATAAGCGTCAAACGCATAAAGTCGCTCGTGCGATAGTCATGACAGAGTTGACGCGAAGTGCCATCGCTGCGCAAAATATATACACAATTCGATGCCGCGCGAAATTGCTGTTATTTTTTCCACGTGCGCGAATCCGCGCGCGGGCGCGTGTGTGTGCACGCGACCCGTAAACGTGTCAACCGGAATCGTAACGTATAAAACGTACTTAATCCTGCTTAATCGCGCAAACTTACCGCGCGTAATTTCGCACGGTTGTATTATTCGCGAGGAGGCCAAAACCCGGAAACCCCGTATTATTACACGGGCGAACCCCGCGGCGGGGCCGTTCGCCGCTAAATGATACGGAATTATCTCGGTGACCCATATATCCCGACAACTTTCGGGCGAACACCCTCGTTTGCGCCCTTCTCCGCCGCCAAAGTTACACCTTGAAGCGTGTTAACTACAGATGCGAACGAACAATTGCATAAACGCGCGAGAGCTGCACGAACGAACGTTTCGCCGGCCGCGCTATCAGCCACCGCCATCCGAGCGCGAGAGTCCGCGCGCTCTCGAAAAAGAAAGATAAATCCGAAAAAAAAAGAGGGAAAGAGAGAGAGAAAGCGCCCGCCGGTGGTTTTAAAATGCATCAACCGCCGGCGCTTCTCTCCCGCACATCTCGCTTCTGCCCCGCGCACCGGCGCGCGATGCAGATATTCTTCACGCCTCGCAAAAATTATCGCTCGCCGTAACTTCCGCGCTCGCCGCCGCGAGAATCTTTCGCGCTTTTGCGTGCGATGAAAATTGTTCGCGGAGAATGATGTACGGATTCGTGGCGCGCGCGCGCAGTCTTCGCATTATGGTCGGCTTAACGAGCAATTTCTGTCGGCATTTATTCTATTGGATGTATAAACGCGCATATTTCCGCAAACGGATGCGTTCTCGGGGAAACTCGTATCCGAATGAAGGGTGAAAATCTCGTGACGTTTACACAACAACGCCCATCTGTCTATCGTTCTTCGCGAGAGCGCAAGACGCGGACGATCGCATACGCCACAGAGAATTTATCAGAGAAATATTCTGCGAGGTTTTTATTTAATAAAGTTTTGAATTTTTAATTAATTTATGAACAAGAGCTTCTCCGCTGGATAAAGTGCAGCAATAAATCAGGCGGGTTTGCTTTTCTCATTAACATATTTTAATACAGGAGGATACGCGCGCGCGCGCACACACACGCACACACACACACACATTACATGAGGTATAAGACTACACGTCACTGAGACCGTTGAATTAAGATCATATCAACGGCCAACATTCATTACACCGTTAAACACCGCCTTTTGTCTCGCCTCTGTTTTTTTTTTTTTTTTTTCGTCCTTTTTCCGCGGGACTAATTGATTTACCTTCTCTACTGCTGTGCAAGCACAATAACGGCGAGCCTCCGCTACCGCGTCTACGTCGTGGCAGTCATTTTGCGTCGCAGCACAACCATTAGCGCGACGTTGACGCGTGTACATATTTTTTCACGATAATTTTGTCTGAAGAGTAATTTTTCGCTTAGCGCTACTCGCTCGCTCGAACAAGCTGCGACATCGTATAACTTGTCGGCAATCGCCGTCCGCGCGCGCAAAACACTCGCGTCTCTTCTCTCGGTATATTAAACTTAAAAATTATTACCACCGCGCGGATGATTTATGAGTTGACATAACCGGCGAATGGGAAAAAGAAATATAATAAATGTCGTGAATTTAATTCTGAATTTCATTTATTTTATTGTGCGAATTGAATGTTTGGATTTTTCGCTTTGGATTTCGCGTAAATGAATCGCGCGATAGCGAAGTGGAAAACTGAATCGTCACGTGCCGAAATAATTCTAACAGATTCGTCTAGACACTTGCAAGGTCAACGACTTCCTGTTCTTTATAGACGCATGAGAACGAGAGCTCTACTTGTTCGCCCTTCGGAATTACAAGGGGCCCCGCTAGCTAAATCGACGATATCCGCTCTCGCGACCTACCTCACGTTCGGCCGCACTCGTGAGAACGCATTGACCTACTACGCTCATTATCGCGGAAGGAGGGGGGAGGATTTCGCGCGATCCTAATTGCATGAAAAATTGATCGAACCCCAATGACACGGACGGGCGCGGTCCCCTGGAAGAGGTCCAAGATGCGACGTTCCGAGATGAGACGTGCGAGATAACGGGACAAAAAGGGCTCCCGCACGATTACATCCTCCCACTTTCGCAAACACCTCCTTTCGATCGGCGAATAAAAGAGATAAGACAGAATTCGTGTGAGGGAGGAGGGGGGAAAAAGGAACGAGAAAACGGAATTGATCGACAGTACAAAAGAGATCGTAGCCCTTCCCCCCCCTCCCCCTCGAATCGAATAGCCGTTCGGCTCAATGCCAAATTATTTTCTACTTGTGGAACACTCGACGTGGCGAGGAAGGGATGAAGAGGTTACGGGGGTATGAGGAACGCGAGTTTTCAGGAGCACTTCACGTCGATCTGAGATTTGCGTTCGGCGACTCGAATCGAAATAAAGAACGTTTGCGCGATCACTCTCGTTCTCGTTTGGCAAAAATTAAATTAATTGATTCCGCGGCTTCTATTCCGCGCGCCGCGCTAGACTGTTTTCTTTTGAAAGAAATAAATGCCGATAGAGTTAATAAAGTGAAGTCGACAACGCGCACTCGACTTCATTTTCCTCCGCGTTCTTTACCGGACTTCGGACGACGACGTTTCTGCGGTCATTAAGTGATTTGTTTGGTTTGACGGAACGGGCAAACAAAACGCTCGGGCTACTACGTCAGCGCTGGATGATGAAGAGAACTGCTCTTGTTCGGGTTTGAAAGAACGGAAACTAAGAATGCCGTTGAAGATCTGTTTCACTCCATTTCGTTTCATTTTCTTTCCGTCGAGTGTCCCTAGACATCTCTCCTCGAGTAGTAGTTGTTAATCTTTCTTTGGAAACGTCCATTAATCGTTTCGATGCCATTGTTCCGTGGCCTCTCAACGATATAATTTCGTGAACCGTATAATTGACTATTTATATATATATATATATATATCGCCGATTGTTAACAATTATTATATAAGTCTTTAATTATCGAAGAAGAAATCCTAGCGCATGCGCCGCGAAACTCGAAGCAAATTGTTTTGCTTTTCAATTGCTTATCTGAAATATCGCTCTCGAAAAATACGAAACGAACTCGCAGCAGTGATTATCGAGAAAAGCTTTTTTTATCAACGTAAAATCTTTCGAAACTCTTTCTAAATAAATTTTTCCTGCGAGCGAAACGTCAGTTCTCTACAGTCGAATCGACAGACCGTATATTGATCAATGTGCTTAATAAATTTTCCACAAATAAAGTTTGATGAAGAGAAAATCAAGTAATCGATATCAGAGTATATATATAGTTCAAGATTCCCATGTAAGCTGAAAGGGAACTGCAAAGATCTCGTTCAAAGGGGCTTTAGTGCACCCCTCTGCCTCTCTTCTCTCTCTCTGTCGTATTTCTTAGCTCCGAGAGAGCTTATTAATCCCTCTTGCTAGCGTTATATTATTCATTGCTTGCTCTGTCACCTCCGCTTTGTGCGCGACTCAGAAAACGATTACCGGGGATAAAAATTGTGTGGGTCCTTCTTTTATCCCTCCTCCCCCCCCTCTCGTTTCTTTTGAGCGTATTCTCTTCCATTTCGCGTCATTTGATTAATGAGAGTGCGCTGATTGTGTTCGGCGAACAAATCTTGACGTGGAGAGCATTTCTCCACGTCGGGTGAAGAGTCGAGCGAGCCGATAAGATTATTGCGTCTATTACGGGCGTGCTTTATCCCTCCGAACATTTATACGCTGCTCTTGCGGAAGTGACGTCGCTCTCGCGGAGAGACGTTTCGTAATGTTAATTGCGTTAGAAATTGAAAACTGAAATGGCAAACTTAAGGAGCTGGGACATTCGCTGGGATGTACGCGCAAAGTTCAAGGTGAAGAGACTTCGCGTTTCTATCAGTTTATTTTTTCATCATCCTCCAGCCAAAACTGAAACCATATATTCTGTGATTTCGCAAGATTGATATACCGCCTATGAAACACAAATAGAAGTAAAAATGTTTTACAAACCTCAAGATAAATATCTACAATGTCCAATAAGCTCCTTAGATTTATTATTTAATTCGCAATTTCTGATATTGGAGCTTATTTTAGTTTATAGTTAAAAATTAAATTTAAAAATATACTTTATTTTTTCCTCTAGCCAAAATAAATATTTGCTTATTTTTTTCGCACCGAGATCTACGATTCTTCTTTGGTTTGCAAATTGCTAAAAATAAAAGTGAATCTTGATAATTGAAAGCGCGTCCGATATATTACGTCTTGCACTAGACATTATCGCGAAACGATCTACTGGTAAATTAGAGCGCATCAAGGAGAGAGAGAGAGAGCATCTATTAAAAATATCAAGAGAGACTTCCAACTTAATTTCCAAAGTAGAATCATCGCATTTGAAGTGTTCACTTCGCGGCTCGATCGACAACTACGTATTACTTGGCGCGATCGATGACGTCTTGATTGCAAGCCTCGAACGTGCTGTATTTATTGTCTACTTGTAAGACGCCGAAGTCTCTTTCTCGGCCTAACGTAACAGAGAACGCGGAGGAGAGAAGGAGCGAAGAGAATAGAAAGGATCGTCGTGCCGATCAGCACGCGGCGTACATAACTCGTCATCGAGCCGCAACAATTATATTTGCCCGACTGCGAATTAGCATAATTGAGCGTTACCCGCGAAAGCATCGGAATTTGGAGGTGGATAATGACTTCCTGCCAGAAAAGAAGTGCGGCCATAGTCGCCGGTTAATTACACGCTTTTCTGGCTGGCTGACGTTGCGGGACGTTCCGCTCGTAAGGTACCAGCCGGTCCGGATCGGAAGAAACGAACGTTAGGAAGGACGGGCTTGTCCGCAGTTTTTTCGTGAGAGAAGTAACGAGAGAACCCCGAACTCTCTAACTGTTTTATGTCTCTCACTCGTCGAAGCGCATTTATATCGAAATTCAATGCAAAATGTGAAAGCAATGAGCGAGGATTTATCGGCGTCACTTGCTTTGACTTTGCGATGTGTAATTTTTTTTTTTTTTTTTTTTCAGCGCAATATAATCGTTAAACACAAACGCGCTGTGTCGGCGCAAGTGCATTCGGACGATTGCCGAATTTCGGTATTCATCGGTTTATCGAAAAGTCAATTCGCGAAAATGGAATCTCCGTTCTAAAAGGCACAAATGACAACCGGCTGCAATAGATAGAAAGTCAATTCTGTTACACAGATGGTAACATAGAAGAGTTCATTCTCTATGGAACATAATTTCAATGCTGGCTCTTTCAATAGAAATGTTTTTTTGTTTTTATTTCACATATATAGTGGGAGTGATTTTTCGGATAATATTTTTACACACCATGTTCGCGCTGACAGAGTCGGTGAATGGAGCTTTCTGCATCGATCGATCTACTCTTCGCCGCGTTATTTCAACCGGCGCTTCATTTTAAGCAGCTTCGTCGAGTAATTTATAACTCATCGAATAGTTGGACGCGTTGATCGATCTCTCCGTCTTCTACAAGGCTGATGAATTAATTGCCGATATCAGGGTCCTGTGGCAGTACACTGGGTTATTACGTCACGATAGATACCGCGGCGCGCGGTATCTCGTTGGTTCGACGCCTCCGATTACACGATCCAGCGACGTCAAGTCGTTATCGGCATCATCGTAAGCCGAGGCAACAACGAGCGCCGCGCTACACAAACCGATCAGCGCGCGCGCGCGCGCGCGTTTCCTCATCGTCATAAGTTATAACGTTCGAAAGATGCTACGCCGCGTTGTCGACGATCGATGGTCGTCGATTGCCGTTCTCTCCGTTGGCGATAGACGAATTAATTAAGCAGCACCAGCAGCACCTCGGTCAGCACCGTAATGGTTGGTAAACCTGACAAGGCTCTGCGGTCATTAGGTCGCGTTTTACATCGACCTGTAATGGTCTAGCGAGCCAGAAGGCTTGCTACCGAGCCGTTATACGTCTTACACCCACTGCAATATCCTTCCCTTCCCGTAATATTCTCTCTCCTACAACATTTTCTTTTTCTCTGTAACATTTTCTCTTTTTCCCCTCATCTCTTCTTCTTCAGTTTCAAATGTTCGTCCGCTCGACCGCGTCGTTATATCAATTTTTTCCCCGGCGACAAATGAAAATAACTTCGGCGCGAATATGGTTCGCAGCGTTTGCTTGTATCGCGCGCTCGAAGTGTTCAAGAACGGAGAACTCTTGCCGCGGGCTATCGCCGATCGATCGACACTTGTCTCTCTTTTACAGGCTGCTGATGAGGCTGTTAATTACCCTCCGTCGACAAATTCTGACGGCGACGCGTCGTCGGCTCCGACACGATGTAACCTGTCTGCAATATCTCGTCTCTGCCGATGCAGGGCCGCCATTACAGGCTCTAACGACGCGAAAATCCTTAGCAGTCCCAGAGAGAGAGACGCATTCGATGTACCGCGCGCGCACTCGCCCAGAGATATGACGTGCATACTTACGGGCTTAAGTGCATGCGCGCCGCATATGCACGTGGATTATGCACGACACATACGTGCGTGCGCGCGCGTTGAACGTTGTGTGCGTTTCGGCGACCATGCGGTACATACATCGACATACACAAAATGGGGGGATGGGGGTGCGTGTCGTGAGCGGCGAGTATTATATGCGCATACAAGTGGCCGATATAATCTCGGCCAATTTAGTAAACATATTAAGTGCAGTCTGAATAATACGAGCGCGGTTTAATGTCACAGGTGAGGGCCGCCGATGTCAGATAGACGGAAAATACAGCGACGCCGCGTTACTACATGTATATATATGTATATGCCACCGCGCTGCCTTGAATAAAGCGCGCGCGTTAATCGGCTTTTCGTTCGTTTTTGCCAAGTTTTCGAATATCGCGCGCAATACTTGAATCGCATCGATCGGCGCGATATTCGTTTTCGACTGCTACGCTTTGATGTGCTCCCCCCTCCCTCTCCTTCGCTATTCATCGATTCATCGGGAGCTACGATTTACTCCTAATTCCGCATTCCCAACTCATCCGTCATTACGCGAGTCGTAAGCGCGCAAGCATCTCGCAATCCGTATTTGCGTTACCTTCCTAAATTGCGTCCCGCGCCATTCCATCCGGTCCACTTAACCACCGACGCTCTTCACAAAGATAGCAGTAAATACCCCCCCGTTCCCCCTCCGATCGGGATGGAATGCGCGGCCGACGCGCGCGCGCAACGGCGCGTGAGAGATTTTAGCCCTCCGTGAGACATTCCTCTGCCATTTGCGACGCTCGAGCGAGGGAGAAACACAGCGAGAATTCGAAATCGATTGTCCATCCGAGAGAGGCTCGAGAGGATGCGCCAAGCATTTATCGCGAGGTTGGCAGTCGAGTTCCAGCAAAGCGCCCGCGCGGCGGACTTATAACCACCGGTCTGTCTGAAATAATCGAGCGGTGACAGGAGCTCCGCGTGGTGATGCTCCGATACGCCAATAAGGCGGCCGGTGTATCGTATATACACATAGACAGCGTTTATCTAAATGAGAAAACCTACAAGGTGAGGTCACTCGCGAGAAGGGAAACGGCGATGAGCCTCCGGGAGGGAAGCGTCGTCGTTGCGGGGACGTTGGAGCAAGGATAAAATTGGTTTGTACCCCTATTGACATGTCAGGATGTCCGTCGGGGTTAAGATAGTCGGCGATTATCCTCGACGGACCCTCTCTCGTTTCCACGGCCGGCCGTCCTGTCCGTGACGCCAAGGTTACCGCAGCACGGCCAATTGAACTCGGCCGCGGAGACCGCAAGATCGCGAGCCGGCCGATCGTTATCCGGAAACGTATTGCACTCGGCGAGGAATTCCCGCCGTCACGGCTACAATTTCGATCGCACGCCAGCGGCGCTGATTGTTTAGAACGCCGGTAATGACGACGAGTGCTCTCCTCTCTCTCTCTCTCGTCTGCAGTTAATCGAAAGTCAATTTTCTCTTGTTCACTTTTCAATCAATACATTTTTCTTTTTATTCAAAAAACAAGCTTAAAGAAAATTCGAAAAACAAAATCGACTTGACAGTCTCTACCGGCGATTAATTTATTAATTTGTTGTAAGATTAAATTTTACAATAAATCTAAAACAAAATGGAACATAAATGTAAATGGGACGTTTCGATCATTTTATTTCACCATCTTCAGTCAATCTTTGTAAACAATACAAATACACATTTGTGTACATTCTTTATAAAAAAATATTAATAAACATATTTTTTAATATAATTAAAAATTGAGAGTGATCTTAAATTTTCACACTTGAAATTAATTTTACAATAAATCAATCACCGGTAGACCGTACTGTCCTCCTTAGCTAAAATATCCTATCTAGCATGTTGGAAGAATAAAAAAACTGAGAGTTTATTCTTTTGTTTGTGCCATCAGTAGTTAGAACAAATAAATTAGACACTTTTTAGACGTTTATAAATCCTTTAGCACTTTCTAACTTTATTTAGAAGATGAAATATGTGGAAATGACATATGTGGAATGTTCCAATATTTCAATATATCTTGAAAAATGCATAAATGCGAGATAGGACATTTTAATTAAGAACGACAGCGTAGCTGTCAGATCTTGTTTTTGACATTTTTGTTTTGTTTGTAATGTAAAAAGAAACGAATTTTTCAAATGTTCTCGCTGATCGACGAAATTGAAATTTTTCAAATAGAATTTGGCTTTCTCGCTTTCTACTTCGATCGCGCGTATATTTTTTCCGTGTTCTTATTATTGTCTAACACACGGGAATCAGGAAGGAATCGTGAATACAGAAGAAAAAAAAAAGAGGAAAGAAATGGAGAAACTGTTACGAGCGCAAAAAGGGATGTGGGAGGAAAGGGATGGAATTCAAGTTACGTGACGTGCCTTGGTGATGAAGTATTCTTTCTTCTGCATTCGCAAGACACTTCCGCTCCATCGATTCCGCCGCGTACGTGAACCGAAGACCGTGGTCTTTCGCCCAGATTTTCGCGCGAAGGCGAAATATATTCAATTTTCCGAATCTTGCCATTTTTTTCCTTGCCGTTAAACAATGTACAATTTGCTCAACAACAATTTTTCGTAGCAAATAATTGTGTAAAATTTCGCTCACGTAAACTGTTAATTTCGAAAAAAATACGAGCACGCGAACCGCGTTCTCGCATCGATTTGTCCGTGCACTTCCTAAATTGTAGCGCAAACGAAACGCATGAAATCGGCTAATTCCTGACTCGTTGGTCAAACAGTTTGCTAACGCGCGCGCATTCAAAGTTGATTTTAGAGAACGATTTATCAGCCTGTTGCAAAATCGTCGACCGTGCGCCGAAACCAACTTATAAAGAGCTCATTATGGAGCGGCAGTCGCGGGATTTGAATTTTAAATTGGACCGTGCGAGTGCAGCTGCCGGCGAATACAGCTAATATGCAAACTGGTGTCACATGAAATCGTTACGGGTATTAACACGTTAAATAGAAATGGATTAATCGAGCGCGTTGCCGCGGTCGATGAGCCGCCTGATGTGACGCTACGTCCCTGCGGTATATCTGTGTGTGTGTGTATTAATTAAATAAATTAGAATCGAGTCCGCGAAGGAAAACGCAACGCATTTGCAACGCGTTGTTTTCATAGACAACGACGACGTAATCGAGCGGCCGACGTTATCGAATCTGTTCGTAAGCGATAACAAACACAGCGGCGCGCGTTTACTTTTGTAATTACCAATGCAGAATACGCGGTCGCGGACGAAACGCAAAATGTCAATGGAGAGATCTGCGGTGCGTGCCGAATGCGCGTCTTCGTGTGTGGATTTGTTCACGCTCCGGCGGGCGTAGCGGGCGCGGAACGCGCGCACACCCCTCCGACGTGCACGTGGAAAATTCGGTTGAACGCGCAATGACAAATTAATATCGCTTCCGCAATAATAACGCGAGCGGTTATTAATTGCGTACCGCTTTCGGATATTTGGCCGAATATCAAAGGGGGAAATGGAGGGTCGGTTTTAGGGTGGCACGCTCGATTTAAGTTGCGTCATCGTCGCCACGCGCGTTTTCGACGCATTGTTACGCGATGATCCACGAGACAATTCGCTCTCGCAGCGGACTCGAATAATTCGCGTGCGTTTATGCGAATCTATTGTGAAAAAAAGATTGAAGCTAAAATGTGATCTGTTTTATTTAAAGTATGTTGCGCGTGCGTGAGAGAAACAGAAAAAAAGAGAGAAGAGGTTTAGTGTAGAGGAATATTTTGCATTGCACATAAATGTGTCACATACGTGGCTACCAGAGCAAAATAATTCTGTTTTCAACTCTATTTAGAGTAACATAATATTTTCAATTCAAACCGAGAATTTGTTATGCAAATATCAACGAATGTTTGTGAAATGTTGCACCTATGCATTACGAGCTTCAATACATTTAACAATAATTTTACGCATTGGTTTTGACTAAATAATAAACTTATTTATTTTAGTTACGCGCTAGATGTGTGTGTGTGCGTCCTGTAATCCATTGTGTGTTACAAACGCTGCATAATACACACAAGAGTAATTAATATTGCATTTACGGGTACTATAAACAAAAGCGTTTATTACACACGCACCGTTAAAAAAACATTTTTCATAAAAATAAAGAAAATGTATTATGTTTATTGGTATATCCAGTTTTGTGAAAAAAAAAAAAAAATCTAACTACAACAAACTTTCTAAATAGCCAGCGTCGATTCTGTTATAAAATTTCTTGCTCGTCGGTCAACAACTTTCGACGGATATCCACCTCTTTTTTCTTCTCCCGAGTTTTTCATCCCCCTCCACGTATCCTGTCAGTCGTATCTAACACTAGATTGACAAATTCGATTATAATAACCTGCAAAGCGAGGCTCCTACCTGCGAGCGTCTATCAACTTCCGGACGAAGAGCGACATTATCGATCGCATTATCGGCCTCGTAAACTTCCACTTCGGTACGTGGGATCGTTCGTAAATGTCGATCGTAAAATCACATGACGGGGAGCCGAAGTTATTGGTCCGTTTCCGGAAGGGTTGCGACCTCCCTCCTCCCCCGGTACGCACACACCGCTTTCGAACGGATTCTCCACTGCCTCTCTCCCTCCCCTCCTTCCCCCGCCGACGCATATTCGAACGAATAAATACGTTTAATCTTGTTTTGCGGATCGAGTGCGGTCGCGCCAACAATCCTGCATTTGTCGTACGTTTTTCGACGCATTTTATCGCGTTCCGAGCCGCCATTAGCGCGTATAAATATCATATTCATTCTCGCATCGTAAAGAGCAATGACTGTTTTTCGCAAATGGACGAAATGAGAAAGACGCACACGCGCGCGCGGTAATTATTATAATATTATATATATATTATATATGTATATATATAATATTATTTTAATAACATGTGCAACATATTTGCAGCGTTACTCGCCTCGCAATTTTCTCTTTCTCTCTAATTATGCAATATATTTTTTACTGAATGAGACGTCATCAAAAGAAACTCGCTGCTTTATTGCGACTTTACATTTAAAAGCGAGAATTATATGAGAGAAAGAGAGAGAGATAGATAGATGCTGCGCAAACATCTTGTAAGCTTTTTCGCGAAAATATATATCGGAGCGTTTTAAGAAGCGCCCGCCGTCGGTATTCCGGGGCGAATAGAACGTGAAAACGGAAATGCGAGTAGCACAGACACAGTAAAGTAAAGAGCGATCTCTTTCCGTCTGAAGGCGATACTTTGTTACAAATCTTGTCTTTTGCGAAATGGCGTTTTCGTAAAAGCTCTTTCTCGCGGCGCAGTCCCGGAGAAACCGGATATCTGTCGGTCTAATTGCTTTAGTCGCGAGGAGGCTCCTCCTAAGCGTCCGTTATACGGTACATTTGAGGGAAAATAGATGGTAGGTTCCGGGACTCACAGACGGAAAACGCGAAAAGTGGAAACGAGGAGAAAGAAAAACCCCCGGACGGAAAGAGATGCAGCTCCTCGACTGAGGAAGACTCGACGGACAACAAAACTGTTAATGGATCGTGGCGGCAATAAACTCTAAAGCAACGTTTTGGATTACCATCGTAAACTATAATACCCTTCCCCTCCCTCCCGCCCTCTGTACAAGCGACGCGAATCGATAAGCCTGCAGCAGTGTGTACACACGGAGAAAATAATATGAGCGCGCGCTGGAGTGAATTTAAGTAAAGTGATAAATACTTCAGTGGTTTTCATTAATGTTACATAATAATTTTCAAAATGCGTAAATAAAACTACGAGAGAAGACCTCGAAAATTCTACTTCGGTAGAAACTACTTCGGTGGAGCGTAGTTTGAGTGCCCAGAAAAATATAGACGATCGAATTCTTTATGGTGGTAGGGAAATGGCCAATGTGTGAGGCAAAAAACCAGATCTTTGAGTCAATTAACTTCTTTATTCTTTTAATATGACAAACGTTTCGACCTCAAATTTGGGTCTTCTTCGGTGTTCAAAATTCACAGGAATAGGGAGAACTC
Source organism: Pseudomyrmex cubaensis (assembly GCA_014825685.1). Lineage (NCBI taxonomy): Eukaryota > Metazoa > Arthropoda > Insecta > Hymenoptera > Formicidae > Pseudomyrmex > Pseudomyrmex cubaensis. The sequence continues at coordinate 56,749 of QVOA01004079.1, read as the reverse complement.
GCGCATCGCCGACACAATGGACTGATGGATCGAGTTCTCCCTATTCCTGTGAATTTTGAACACTGAAGAAGACCACAATTTGGAGTCAAAACGTTTGTCATATTGAAAGAATAAAGAAGTTAATTAACCCAAAGATCTGGTTTTTTGTCTCACATTGGCCATTTCCCTGCCACTATAATATTTCAAGAGGAAGAATATTGAAATCGAATTCTTTGTTTTATTCCGGTTGGAATATTAAAACGCGTACACATGCTCGACGCGAGTCGAGCATCTCTCCGTCACGCACAACCTTTAATCCACATTACGCGATTCACTTACTTTCTAATATCCATAAATCCAAATTCAATCGGGTTTCCGGAACGATCTAATCGCGTTCAATCAGCTAGAAAGCACCGCAAGACGAGAGGGAGAGACCGGTGAATCTGATTAGTCAATCAGCGGATCACAGCGATCGAGTCCAAGCTAGGTGAATCGTCAACGGCGTCAAACGAAAGCGGGAGGGAGGGGGGAGAGGCGGTTGATGTCGAAGATACAGAGACAGAGAGAGAGAGAGAGAGAAACGGAAAATCGATAACGATGAGATAAAAGCGGATGGGAGTAGAGAGATGAGAAACGAACGAACGGGAATATGGATGAAGAAACGACCGGGGAAGAGAAGGGGAGAAGACGCCAAATACGGAAATCGGTTGAGTTCCAGGTCGAGGTGTTCGCGCAAATGCGAAAGTCCGGAATCTCGAGATCTTATTAGTTGCGGAAGCCGGTCGTCAAACTGCGTGTGAGATTTAAGCGGCGATGAGAAGCGTCAGGTGTTTGTTTGTTTTTTTTTTTGTTTTTTTTTTGTTTGCCACACATCACGCTCGCGGTTGTTCGCGTGTCTCTTTATCGACTTCCTTTTCGCCGATTCGTCGCTGTGTATCTTTTTGCAGCACCGGGCGCAACCGCAACACCGTCCCAGCGAGCGGTGGCAGCAAGTGGCGCCAGAGAGAGTTCCGCAAAAACGTCTACGCAGAGCGGAATTGTCGTTTAAATTCTCACGATTATTATTTCTCGTCGTCGTTGCGCGTTAACGGACACCCGCGCGCTCGGCCGACGCGCTCTATCACTTTGCCGCGACGTAATTACGACGTAAATGTTCGGGCCGGGTCGCGTGCGCCGCTAAAAGCACGAACAAAGAGGAGTTCGTTAAACGAAACCGCATATACGTGGGGATGAATTTACATTGCAAAGTCTTCGTTATGTCGATCTAGGTGAACGCGGAATCGCTCGGGAATTCACGCTCTCGCGCTATCTTAAGAGTCTGAGAGCACAACCAGAGCTATCAAAAATCAGTTTTACGTACGGAAGACGTCGGTTTTAAAACAATACAACGATTTTTGTCAATCGATATTAAGATTTTCCGCTTTTGTTTATTGCGTTTACTGCAGTTTAACGGTTTGCAATACACACGATTTGTAATAAACGTAGGACCGTAGTCGCTTTATAAGCCTCTTGTTTTTTTTTCTCGTTTTAATTTTTTTTTAGAAATTTATATCAACAATTTCTCGTGTTTACCGCGCATTTGTTAGAAATTTCCGGAAACATCCTGGACCGGAGAAAGCACGTGAATTGAAATCGGGTGCTCGGCTTAATCCGCGGAAGACTGTTTATTTATTCACGGCTCAAGAGGCGCTCCTTACCGCCTTCAAAGGATTCGCGAACACTCGGCTTTTCTGCAATTTCGTTGCTGCTCGTCAGAGCAGTTTCGAAGGAAGAGACGGGGGGAGGGAGGGGGGAAGGAGGGAGGCTGTATTATTAAACACGACATACATATCGACGAGTTTAAAGGTGGTTGGGTTTTTAGGTCTTCGTCTGTTCGCTTTATCCGCGAGATCTCGCTTTAAGAGCTTAAACGAGAGCGCAATCAATTTTTCGCGCGGGGTTGCATATTTTGGATTGTTTAATATCCCGAGCGATAACGAGCCGCTCGATAATGTTCACAAGCGCGAGACACTGCTTCCCGGCGGCTCGTCTCCCCGTTTTCGGGAAAACGAGCGGGATTGGCTCGCGCGACCGACGCAATCAAACATTCGCGTATAAATGTCCACTCTCTCCTTTCGGCGCGATTAATCAGCCCTTCTTCTCCCCTTGCCGTTTCGAAGCGGCTGCGAAAATGCTGCGAAAACAAGGATACGAGGCACCCCCCGCTCGAGGAGGCACTTGTACACTTGTGTCGAGATCATTCCAAACAGTGGCATCGCTCCTCGTCCTTTCCTATCGACCCCGTTTCGGCGAATTGTTATGACAGAAAGCAGCATCCCGAGTCCGAGTGTGTGTATCCGTTTGTTTCGCGTTTACACATCATCTCCCTCTCTCTCTCTCTCTCTCTCTGTCTTTGTTTGCGCGTGAAATACCGCGGTCGCGAAAGTGTCGCGCGCGCGACACACAACTTTTTAATTGGATCAGAAAAACGCGCGTCCGTAATACGGATGACTCGCGAAGAGAGACGATTCTCAACGCGGAAGCGTCTCAGAAAACCTCGGGGAGGGTGGGAAGAGTTGCACTTTCTTACGACATTCGCCGAAACTGCGTTTTCGCTCGAATGTGTTTCAAAGTCACGCGATAAAGCGACGATAAAGCGGAAACGTTCCAACTTGGTATATTTTATGGAGCCAAAAGAGCGCAGTTTCGCTCTTCCAAATTTAATTCCCATACTTACATCGTTTGCATGCTGCGCTGCGCGTGTTGCGCGACTTCCGCTCGGTGTTGCGCAAGCGCGATAGAATCGTCGAAGGTTTTACACCGGTATTACCACGGAAGAAACAATCCGTGGGAAAAATTCCTCGCAATTCCAGAATAACATTCGCGAACAGGTGTGAGCGCGAAAGACGATTTCTCGCGATTCTCTCGCGATTTCCAAAGCAAAGTTTCAACTCTTATATTTTATACGCGAGATAGAATAATTAAAAGTTACGACATTGATGCGGAACTTTGTGTAGGTACGCGCGCGGTTGGCGAGAGAGAGGTGGAATACACACTTTGCCCCCCCGTGCTCGTTCGCGATTGCCGTAATCGCGATTATTGTCGCCGACTGAGATTCAAATGCGTCGCCATCGACTTTTCTCCGCGGCGATACAATGGGAAAGTTGTGCGCGCGAACTTTTCCTCTTTGTCGGACGCCCGCGCCGCGCCGGCGAGAAACAAAATAACGGGGTGGTAAGATGAAAAAGTTGATAACGCGCTGTGAAAACAGCGATGCACTCTCGCGAGGAAGAAAATATCGCTCGCCCGATGTTTTCATCGCGACACTCGGAAAAGAAGAAAGTGCGAACGGTAATTACGCCCTGAAAAAAATATCCACGCGCACACTGCAGCGTAACGATATATCAAACGATGAACCAGATCGTTCGAGTTGGCTGGTCATCAGATTACACTGTCAATGTGATTACATCCGCGATAATTATACAGTGTTTGTTATTAATTGCATATTGCTGCCGCCACCAATTACATATTTTAGATGAGTACAGAACGCGGTAATTAGCAAATACACACTTGTTGTTTACGAATCAATATCGTTCGCATTAGTAACATAAGACGTCGAATTGCGGAACGATATGTCGAAAAGAAATGTAGAAAAAAACCTGGTAAAAATTAAAAGAAAATTAAATTAAAAAAATTAAAAATAAAAAAAAATCATAATAAAAATTAAACCAGTAACTGGCCAGTTTTGTTAGCTTGAAAGTGATAAGTTTGGACGACGCTTATTTGATCTAACTGAGCATTAAAATTAGCAAACCTTTACTTTATTCCATTTAATCTGCCTAGTTTCTAATTAGAAAATAATGATCAAAATTTGTCGAGTTTTTCTGAACAAAAACTAGTGGGTTTAGTTTTCTGTTCAATTCGGGTTAAGTGCTGTCTAGGATGTGATCAGGAAATGCTGTTTTGACAACGCTATCTGCTGATGACACAGAAACCTATCTGGAAATTGCCAAAAACTATTCAGTTTTAAAACTGATCAAAATCTACTTGGTTTTATCTTAACGTGAGTTTTCTGTCCAATTACCAGACCACAATTACCGTCTAATAAAACTAGATTTAATACAAACTAAGAACTTCCTGGCCGATTTTTTCTCGAATACATTTAGGGGAGAAGAGCTACGTGAAATCGAGTATCTCGATTAATTAACACGCAATTTCTTTGGTTTGATTTTATTACACTTGCTCATATCAATATTCTTTTTTTTTTTTTCCATCGTTTCTTCGAGAGTCTCGGGAAGATTAAAAGGATTAAACTTTGCGAGTCACCATTAATCATAAGTTTTGATGGGCACGCGTATAAACGTCGCAAGTTCTCTGTATCGAGTTCATTATGACGAAGTTCGGGGAGATGATGGTTAATCACTCAACTTAATGTATCATCTATCAGTATAAGCGTAAGGATCCGGTCTTCGCGCGTATCGGCGTAAACATCGTACGCCGCAGCGAGAGGAAAAGAGAGAAAAGAAATCTTGCGTTTCTTTTCTGATTTCCACTCTCGCAATATCGACAAACGCCAGTGCAACGCCAATGGCGGCGGCGGCGGCGGCGGCGGTGACGGCGGCGGTAGCGGCGTCGGTCGTCGAGCCTCCATAATTCATTCGGCAGACAACCAGAAATCCTGGAAACATACATTTATGCGGCGAAATCGTCCCAGAGGAATAGCGGGAGCGACGAGAGGGAGCGAGAAACACACAGAGCCCGGTTTGCGGCTGTGGGGGTTGTACAAGTGTGCGCGAGGGGACACACGGCAAGCGGTACGACAGACAGTACAGCGCGCGGAGCGCGCGCGTACGACGACGATGTGGGGAATGAAAACGTAGAGGAGAGTGGAGAGGAGTCCCAAAATCAGGCTGACAACCGTAGAGTTGGCGCCGTGATGCACGACGCGCAGATACGCGCTATCATACCAATAACCGTTCAAATAATAGTCCGTGAGAGAGCCGGTTGTGGCCAACGCGCCGCCTCCGCCGAAACACACAACCGGGTGCTGTGCTCGACTGGAACCGCAACGACACGAGTCCGAGTCGATATCGGTCGGCGCGAGGGGGAGAGAGATGCTGGGTTCAGGCGAGCGAACGCCGCGATTTCGGTCTCGAAATTGCTGGAACGAGAGAGACAAAGGGAGAAAGAGAGGGAGAGAGAGAGGCGCTTTCGAAACGGCCATATACGACTTGGCAACTGCATTTTGATTCTCTCGGATAACGTAGCGCGAATATCGCCGCGGCGCAATCTCGGCGACGTCGTCGCCGTCGTCCGAAGACGGCGATGACGACGACGACAATGTCGTCGTAGCTGCCGTTTTAATGGTCGCGCTTCTCCGTTTATGTCCTTTACGCTAAGACAAACTGACGCAAAAGTAGCACTAAACGCGCTCCGGCCGCAAGCATGTGCGCGCGTGTCGTAAAACGAGGCGAACATCGCGACGCGCGAGTGCATTAAACCACTATCGCACAACGTGTGTGTGTGTGTGTGTGTGTGTGCGAATCGAAAAAAACATTCGTTCAGCAGCTTCTTCGAGCTCTTGTTCCAAAAAAGCAACAGTCTTAGTCGATAGATTGCACGACGATCTGTGTTCATGTTTTGCCGCCAAAGAAGACCCGGCACGTCTTTGTGTTATTGCGAAACTGACTTCCGTCAGAGTTTCGTGTAAACGACACGCGTTACGCTGCTCAAACACGAGAAATCTCGTAATGTAATTAAATAAATTGTTCGTTGCATATTAATTTACGGAACGACAACTTAGACGAGCTGAAAGGACAAATTTCGAAAGAGAGTTCCGTAGACAGAACGAAAAGACGCACTTCCCCGACGCTAATGACGACGTACATTTAAATCGAAACCATAAACACACGATTGCCGCACAGGTTAGTATATATCTCGTGAATTCAATTCGCGTTCATGTCGCACAAAGACGACGTTAAAGTCTCGAGATTTAGCTCGTCTTACGACGGGAATCGGATGAATCGACTGTACGACAACTCTCCTTGCTTCATGATTCGCTAAGTGAATATGGAGAATACTCTTCGCGTGTACGCTTGTCTCTCGGAGAGAGATATATATATACACGGCGTTTCTCTCGGGAGACAGAGATCAGGGTTGAAATTTCAACCCGAAGCGAGAATTGTGTGTGAAATTACACGACGCCAAGCTGCAGCTTGGAAATTATTAAATAAAATTTTCCTCGTTGAAATCCTTCGTTTAATCTCCATTTTACGAAATATCAGTTTTTTTTCCAAAAACAATTGTCGCCATTGAATTGAATCGCAGAAAAAAAACTGGGTCGTGACGAATAAAAAAAAAATTCGACGACGTGTAACGTTAGATCTTTCGTTAACGATGGATTCGAGGCGAAGATACGCAGCGTCACCCAAGTTTCTCGTCGTCACGGACTGATGCATGGTAAACGACGAGTCGGGATGTGAGTATTGCAGCTCAGAATTGGATGAATCGTTCCGATCTTCGCGACACTGCGACGTATGCGGATGCTTTAATAGAAAGAGAGAGAGAGAGAGGGAGGGAGGAAGGGAGAGAGAGAGAGAGAGAGAGAGAAGCGCGGTACATCTCTTACACGGTGGTTACGTAAAGAGGATGAGTGTCGTGCAGAATAGGCCATAGCTTGTACGAGAGAAGCTGCCGCGCACTAGGGTAAAATAGGGCTTTGACACGCACTTAATCACGCCGCGGTTTCTCTATCTCCGGTCGTCTCCGTCTCGCTGCCTCTTTCCTCTCTTTGCCGCTTCTCTCGATCCTCTCTCCTTGGGGGAAAGGCAGAGTGCAGCCGCAAGAACAGTCCCCTATTTGCGCTCGTTCTCTCTTCCTCCCGTTGGCTCTCTCTCTCTCTCTCTCTCGCTCTCTTTCTTTCTCTCGCGCGCGCAAAGTTCTTCTTTTATTCTTTTCGCTTGCGCTCAGAAAATGTTTTATTTCACAGAAGAAACGTTCTTCGCTATTAAAGCGCTTTTGCGAATACTTTGCGTTTATGAGATTGTAAAAAAAAATCGAAGACCGAAGCTTCTAATTTCATCTCTTGCGCCTGATTACTCGAGACGAGCGATCGCCTCCCGTTACGGACGCGAAAGTGGTTAAAAAAAAAAAAGAAAACTCGACGCGAGCGCACACGAATTAATTATCCGATGGCGAGCGTGAGGTATATGTGTATTTCTTTTCGCAAAGAAAGAAACATACACACACACACACGCTACGTACTGTGCCACGTAGCAATCCATTTGTCAGCGCGGCGACAACGCGTAAGCGCCCGTAACGCGTTACAACCTCTCTCTGATCGTAATGCGGAAGGAACGCATCGTAAGCAGGACGATAAAGCGCCAAAGCAAACTGTCGCCGCGCGCGCGTACAAGCGGCACCGTCGATTCTCGCCTTTCAGCCCAAACATCCCTCGTTCGCGGAGAATCAACAACCTCTCGCGTCAGACCCCAATTTCCGCAGCAATAATACCGGCTTAAACAAAGCCCTGTGCGTTGCACCGTGGCGCGGCTGCAGGGGACGTGCACTCCAGAAACATTTCCCTCTCGGCAGCACGGGGCAGCTACATACGCGGCGTGTACAAACAGGCAATTCGATGCAGCCGTAGGACTCCGAGCGCCCGGAGTCCGCTCACGGCTGAGAGCGCGCGAGCGTGGCCTCTTCCCCATCCCGGCGCCTCGGATCCCATCATGGAGTTAGAATCCGAGTTTAGCGCTGACTGGGCTTCCTCCGCGTCTACCCCTACGAAAACGCACCGCGCGCCCTCCCTCCTCCCCTCTCCCTTACACCTATAATCTGCGTGCGAAATTATACTGTCGCGGAACGGCGCGCTTTCCCTCGCCCTCTGCGTTTCCTCCAAGAGAGATTCATGTTAATTAAGATATTCCGCGGTGGAATTGCTGTATAACGCGGCAATTTGATTCGAGACGGCAAGAAGCCACGTTTGACAAACTCGCTGCTGAAACACACACGCGCACACAGAGCGAGTGCGTTTCGCTGTATACGTAAAGCGCGGAGAGTTACGTCATTTATTACAGAGCCGCGTTTATGATTATTTAGTCGGTCGTTGTTTAATCCACCCATTTCGCTATCCTCATTAAATCTCAGCCAGCGTACGTTGCTTTATGATTTGTTTGTAGCGGATAGCAGTGAGAGATTTTTAATTGCGCGAAAATAGGGTAACGGAGGGCGCAATATTTGTCAAATAAGAAGAAAAACGCACACACGTTGCGAGAGACGTAACGAGGTGCAGTTTAATAAGCGCGGCGCTCCGCACCAATATACTCGGCGAGAGTGTCTGAAATCTGGTCGTACCTCCAATTACCGCCTTCGGTAGCGTATAATTGATAATTACCAACTTCTTGCAGAGCGGATAGTTCGCATTGCGTGCTGGTCAAAGTCTCTTAACGGACGATTAACCTGTAACCAGGTACCTTCGAGACTCGGCGAAGTTCGCGGAAACTGGTCTCCCTTTTCCCTCCCCTCCCCCCTTCCGACACACCTGAATTTGCTCTCAGGTGCGCGCTGTAAAGGCGAGGAACGATGTTTCTATCACGGGGGGAAAATGTAGCAACGAGGCGGTTGCAGCCTAGATAGTTTTGAGAGATTGCGTTTACGAGCCGGAGCTATTATATCCTTCGGAATCGCACGGACACGTTGCAACCGGATGATTAATTCGCGCGCGCGACACGGTCCAATGTATATTCTTCCCGCGCGCGCATATTACCAATACGCATCGTAATCGTATAAACAACCGCACCGCATTGATTACTTAACAGTAGTACACCATTATGCGAATAATACGATTGCTTTATTCAATTAGATGAATGCTTCATCGGCGGAATTATCATAATCGCGTATTTTGTAAATTTCTTGCACGTCACGCCTCAAAGCGTTTCAATTAATCATGCAAAATCAAGCGAATTAGGCAGTCGAGCGTTTATTTTCAAAGATATAATCGTAATTGGCGCTGATTAAATATTTACTACTTACTATTATTGTTCTATGTTTTGCGCGCAATAAAAAGGGAAATTTAAAACAACAAAAACACAAACAACACACAGCGTATTATATATCCCTGGATTTTAATTACTTCTCTTTGATAATTTATACTGCGCTATTCGGGCCAGTCCGCGAGAGAGAAGAGAGAGAGAGAGAGAGAGAGAGGGAAATGGCGCGGTGTTTGTTAAAAGCGAGGTTCTGAACGAGACCTACTCTTGTGTCGATTTGACGACACCAATGCGTCCTCTCCATCGGCTTTTGTCCGCTATCGACAATGCGTAAAACTAGGCCAAATTCAATCGATAGTTCGTTCTCCATATTTGTGAATTAAACGGTTTTAACCAAACCGTTTTAAAGACAGACGGACGGCGTCTCTCTATAATAAGCTACAAGTTCTCTCTGTCGCCGTTTCAAGCTTTGTAATCGGCACTCCGGTCTTTCCTCCCGTTCTTTCGTCCGATGCCCGCATTACTTTCCCCTTTTTCGTTTTTTTTTCTTCTTTCTCTCTCTCTTTTTTTTTGATTATTATCGCGAGCTTCTCTTTCTCTCTTTGCGCGCGCTTTTTCATTGATTATTCCCGCAAATCTAGTGGCCTCGCACTTTTCACGATGCAGTAATTATCGTTCTAGCAAGTGGATTCAGCTGGTTACTCTCTTGCAAAGTACTTAACGTACTTCGCTCGGTTTCACCAATCACTCGCGAGTGCGGCAAGTGCCTTTGACAAAGGGATACCGTGACAGGAATTCAGTAAAGTGGGCACTCATACGGGTGAGACTTAACAAGTAATTAAATTGTTGATTATTCGCTGCAAAGTTTCATTGATACTGCCGTTAAAACTGCTTAAAAAGCGATCGCCGCAGCTATCGTAACACATATCGTAAAATAATAATTTTCGTTTGGGAATTGTGTGCAAATAAATTAAACGGGGGTGAAGAAATGTCACGTGTTTTTACTCTACTTGTGAAAATTTAATTTATTATTAATGTCGGATAATAAATCATCGCGTTTTTTTAACTCCCGCGCTTTCAGCTATTAACATTAATTATTTCACTTCCCGTGTGACATTCGATTGCGAATTGCATTTTACTCGTTTAATCATTCTCGTTCAAAGACCGTGTCTATAATTTTCTTACTTCGAAATTGTGCTCCTTGTTGCGAAAAGCAAACGGGAAGCCGCGCAAACGGGATGATGTATCTCTCGCGCCCGAGATGTATGTATCTCTCGTCGACGCGTCGGAACAGATATATACGCGCTCTTCTGCTTCCCGTTCGTTTCGCGAGAGTGCGAAACGCACGTCGGGAAACGCGCGAGCGGCAACCCGCCGCTCTTTGAGAGAGGGACCGCATCAACCTACAGCCGAGTCGTAAATGCAGTTACCGCGCGCAAGCCTATCTGCATCGCGATCTCTCAGAAGGGGGTAAATAGAGCTAAGACGCTCCGCGGCGAAGATTTCTACGTCGCGTCATCTCGCTCGTATAGCGCGCCGTCTCTCTTTCTCTCTCTATTTCTCTTTCTCTCTCTCTCTCGTATCCGCCGCTCGCGCTGTAAACCCGATTTCCCTAATCCTTCGGTAGGCGGATAGCATATCCACCTATCCGTCGGCGCTCGAAGCGGCTTATTTCGCAATGAAAACCGGGTACGCTTCTACCCGACCCGAGCTTCATCCGGAATGGAAGAAGTTTATAAAGCGCTATCGCTGTTGCTACCAGCGCGCGCCGTCGATGCTGCAACTATACCGCACCGCCGTGTTGTTGCAGTTGCCTCGTCCTTACGAGATACGCCGCCGCTTTGCAAAGCTGACGTGTTACCGGTGGTGGCCACGGATATATATTGCGTTCGGGAGAATCGAATGCGGATACGTTCGCGTTATCGGACCGGCGAAATTTCATCAAGCATCCGTCGTTTTCCTCGTTTCGCGGTAGGAGTTCCTGTAAAAAAAACAAAAAATAGTGATTCGACGAATCACGCGAACCGGGAACGCGCGACCGCGTTGAAAAGTAAATTACTCATCTCTTACATGGTCGAACAATTACGAGTCACTGATCCGTCGAAAAATCAAACAAGTTATGAGTCTCCGTGTCAAATTTTTTTCGGTGTCATTAATCTATCGAAACTCTTCCTCGCGCTATATAGCGAATGACACGAACTGTGTGCGCGTTTTTCGCGCAATAAATAAATCACCGCTCACTTTTTTCGAACAACCGACACTACTTATCGGCGCGGCACACAAGCGCGACAACTTTTTTGCGCCGCTCGCGCCGGTAAATCACCGATTCGACACAGCCGATAGTGGCGCATAATACCGTCCCACCTGATTTCCGCCAACGCGCGTCGTATAATCCGGTGAATAATGAAAACATTATCATGGCCGACGAAGTGCTCTCTCGCCCTCGCCCCGTGTCGTGGCACCAGGTATATAACGGCACGACACTTTTTCGAGGGTTACTACGAAACGCGGTCGGGGGGGACGAAACGGGCGGAGGAGGACGGAACAGGCAGATACATTGTCGCGTCGGGTAATGAAAAATTGCTGCAGATTTCCCGGTGGGGAAAACTGCTGGCGCGCCACGGCACGTATTCCGCGGATGCCCGCAGTTACGTGTTACCATCCCCCCTCCGTAGAAAACCCTTGCGTATATCGAATAAAAAAACAATATAAAAAAGTGAAAATGCGAGCGCAAAGAACGGGGAGTTGAGGGAGGAGTGAGAGGCCGAACAAATAGCGCTGGATAAATCAGAGCGAGGCCTCTCTGTCGCGTTTAAAACTCGACGATCGAGCCGCGTTGCGGTGGCGCGGGGAGCGACGATCGCACGCATTGAACGTGCGTGCGCGCATAACGTGTGCGCCCGTATGCGCCCGTCCGAAAAAACGGACGGGCTATTTTGACGGTGATTTATGCCCGCCGCGCTGGAAAAGTCGCCGGCGATCGTTTTCGCCCTTCGCGGGATTGTCGAGCTGAAATTTTGTCGGCGCGTGTAAATATATACGTTGCGAGTGGCGCTCTCTCTCTCTCTCTCTCTCGCAGCGACAGATTTTTGGGATTATAGCGGGTCTCAAACGCGCGTTCGCGTTTATTCGCGGCGCAGTTGTGTTAATTGCGCGGCTCTGTTTCGTCGTTGAAACAATTAAATTTCGTACGCGAACGCGCGCGCGCGCACGCATGCACGCACGCACGCGATCGGGCAAATTGCGCGGCGGTAACGAAAAAATATTTTATGCGCCGAATTGGCCAGCAGAACGTAATGCAATTCGTTACTCGAATTTTGGCGATTCGTCATCCTCTCCTTGCTGTCGGATTAATTCATGTATCTGGAATCAAATCCTGATCTTTAATGAATAAAAATTTTACAATTCAGATTCGTTTATTGATATTTTAAACATTTTTCTCAACCGTGTGCGTGTGTGTGTGTCGTGTTCTCTCTACAGTTTTCACAAGAAAAAATAATTTAATTACTTTTATACTGATGTACAAAGCGATGTCTCAATAATAACTTTGACATTTATTACACCGTTAGTTATTGCGACGAAACGGACTGTCATTTCAAATAAGATTCCACTGAAGATGACTTAATAAAAGTCGAAACGTTTGGAGAAAAAAGTTGCATGATTAATTTTTTTCGCATAACAACCCGCTTTTGGTTCGAATTGCCCACTTCATACATCAGTATAAAAGTTTCGTTACGAACCGGAGGTCATACTCATCATCATTATTTATTAATTACTTTTAATTAGTTCCATACTTGTTACAATAATTTTTCATCCAAACTCTTTATCTTCGATCCACAAAATGCAGTAAATGCGGTGTTTTTGTTTAAGGACGGTGTTTCGTATTTAATTTTCCACTTTTGTTTTCGTTTTCGCGGTTGTTTTTGTAGTAAAAGGGAGCGAAATTTATTTGCTCCTATTTGTATTTCATTTATTAGCCCAATCAGCTTGTACGACTTTATTTGGTTTGGAAACGTGAGCTGGCTATCGCGGAAATGAGGAACACAGTGATTGGCGGTACGTGCTCGGGACTTACCTCGACAGATTTTCCTTCGGCAGCCAGCACGCTCGAAATGTGATATACCTCTTGATTATACAATACTCATCAGTAGGTTCCGCTGGTTTACTTTAATTCAATGCCAAGTCGAATTAACGCATTTCTGACAAAGTAATCCGCGATTAAAACCGCAATTTTTCAATTAGAGACCTAAAATTCTCGATTAGTAAAGAAAATACAACGCGAAAAAGAAACGCAGCTACGTTAATCCGTTAAGAGATATAACGCAAAACGAATTCTCCGCTTTCTATCGCGCGTGGTTAAGGGAAAAAGGTGCGGAAGAAGCGCGTCGCGCTTTAATTAAACAAAGTGAAACAGAGAGAGAAGCCGACTGAGCGCGGGAAAACGCGCCGGATGAGCGCGCCGTGTGTTCCGGCCGATGAAATAACCATAGGTTTTAATCTCTCGTAAACGGTTTCAGAATGTAATTGTTGTTTTTACGAAGGCAATCCGATTCGGCTCTCGATCGTTTCGATAATTCCGACCTGTGGCTTAAGGGAAAACTGCACTTCGGCGGAATCGGCACGCGCTTCCCCGCGCGACGACACAAGGGGAACGTTGAACACGATGCAGATTGTGATCGGCGTGTGCGCGCGGGCGGCTGTGGTCTGCGACCAGGTCTCGGCTACGCCTACGCCACGCTGGCGAGGGTCATATCGACTAATTGAATTGTCTCTAAGACCCGGCTTATATTCCCGCGGAATCCGCGGAAACGTGTGCGCCCCGTTAAGGATACACCCGATATAAGCGCTGCGTTACACTACTCCCTCGCGACGTTATCGTTAGAAATCATCAAGGAATTCTATAATTGTGTCTGGGTGTCGTCCCGCGGTGGTGTAATGGGAAAAGCAAATACTTACGACGGCACGCGAGGATCATTAGGCAAATGGCGCACTTAAAACGTGAGAATCGTTCAAATACTCCAATAAAGATAATTAAGTTTCGGTCGAATTAAATAAGGACATCGCAATTGCAACATGTTGTCTCTCACGATACTGCTGTGGAATATTGTTTCGCGTTTGTAAAATTGTGTATAAAAACGAAACGCGCATCGCGTTGCGAAATTACGTAAAATTTTTCTGAGCGAAAAATTATTGCGAAATTTCCCGAATGTGTGTGTGTGTGTGTTTGTGCAGCCGTAAATGTTCGATACTCTGAAAATACTTTGAAAATTTGCTAATCGCAAATATCTGAAATGCCGATGCCAGAATTATGGCACGTGTCGTATCGGATGCCGTTCGCATGCAATGCGGCTATTGTTAATAAAGCTTGTGATGTTCTTGCAAGCCTCTCTCTCTGCAAGGTTTAATCTCCAGCCAGCCGAAACTATGTGCCAACTTGTGAGCGACGATGTTAATATTCGCTACGTAATACTGCAGCAGCTAATTCACATCGTTAATGCCACAGTTGATGGATGATACAATCGCTTTTTTTTTGTACGCCACCATGACATATATTGTAGAATAGAAAGGACATCGACGCTCATGTTTCGGCCGTGGAAATTTCTTGTGCGTTCAACGCGTATGAAAATTTCTATGTGTGAAAAATTTTGACAAAGAAGCAGATCGAGTCAATCTGAAAAATTTATTGCAAGATTCGCAATATTGATCGAGTTATTGATTAACGAATGTGAGCCGAATAAGTGAAAAGCAAGGGTCCAGGCGTGTGTGATTTTCAATTGTAAAGAAAAATAGCTCATACAATGTTCGAAAATACGACGAGAGGCAGAGAAAACAGGCGAGCGGCGTGTGACTTCTTGCGATCAGCTGATCTTCACGTGAAAATCAAACACGGAGTCCAGACTATCGGTTTACAAGCGTTTTCCTCGCGCTCATTGGCTCACATTCATTAATTAATAAATATTGCAAAATAGTAGGTGATTTTTCTGTTCAGATTGACCCAATTTATCTTTATATTTCGGCTTTGTCAAAATTTGTTTCATACACAAGGAAACGAGGACTTTGGAAAATATATTAATTAAATAAATTAGAATACATTAATACCGTTTTTTTTTTTTTTTTACAGCTTTATTAAATCTCAAACAAGAGAAGCTTGTAAAACAGGTTCCACACAAAGGCATCGGCCGTGCAATATGCTTTTTCGCAGATTTTGTGCATTGCACTCGACGCGCGTCGCGTCGCGCGATGGTACGAAAATTCGTCGATCTCTCAAAGGGCATTTAATTTGGCAGGTTTCGAAGTGAAGTACCGCACGCGCCAACAAATCGTTTCGGGCGGACGCTTTTAAATTAATGCGACGCCCGGCGGATTAATTCCCTCTTAAATTAATACCATTATGTACGCGTGCGATTTTCAATGAAATTACGCTTTAATGCGATATATCCCGCGTATCGCTGACGCCCAGTCTGAACGCTCTAATGGCCATTTTATATTGATTGCGGAGGCCTTAATTATTCTATCACGGAAACGCTGTTTACGATAAAAGCACTTGGCGTCCACCCTGATCGCATAATTTATCCTACGTTATATCTCTGTATTAAAATGCGCATTGTATAATATGCACATATCAGGCTAGAATTTTCAAGAGCGCAAAAGAGCATAATCGTCACACTTATATTACGAGAAGTTCGCAAAAGAAAAAAAAAATTAAAGCGGTATGTGTAGTATTTTCTCTCGCGATCTCCAAGTTCAGACACGTAACAATCACGAAAGTGACGAGAATTTATTTTAGAAGTTAACGTAACGCGACAAGCTTTCGCACGTTGTACAATACACCTTGTACGATGCGGTTTGACACAATGTGTACGTGTGTCCGAGTTCGCGTATGCAAGTGACGTCTCTTTCGCATGATCGCGGCGCGAATCCCGTTCGACACGTTTTCGCGCGATAAAGGCCCCCGTCCGGAGGAAAAAAAAAAAAACTACGCGTTTTCGCGTAGTTCTGAGCGAACTTTGGAAAATATGAACACGTTCACGGTGAGTCGGTTAATTTTTAACGCAGGGCTACCATCCGTTGACGTATTCCGTCCGGTTCGACGACTGCGGTCTATGGAATTGTGCGCTGGGAATTTGTGGAAAGCGACAAGGGGAGTCACGCGAAGAGAAAGAGAAAGCGAGAGAGAGAGAGAGAGGAAAAGAGAAAGAGAAAGAGGAGAGAAAGAGAGAGAGAGAGAGAGAGAAAGAGAGCGAGAGCAATAGCGCGGGGGTAAGGGGATTTGTGAACGAAGGGAGGAGGTGGGTGGTTGGATGTCGACGAGGAGGCGAACGTTTGTTGGTGGATGTCGCTCGCTATTGAGGCCGCCGGGTACCAGGGGTCATGAATGCTTGTCAACGGTGAGATATGATGCGTGGATTACCCCCCCAAACTCCAACATCGGGATCTCCCCTTTTCAACCCTTCTCGTCTCCCTTCAGTCTTTGCATCGAGCCGACGCGGGGGGCAGTCGTTCGATTAATACGATGTGAAAATTTGGAGGAAACGCCCGAATCACAAAGCTTGAACTTGTTGTAAGAAGTTTTTCGAAAAGTATTTTATTTCATAAATGTTTGAAGATTTTTCTTTGTGCGCGCTATATATTCGAGAAAAGAGAGCGTTAAAGCTCTGTGTGTACCAGAACTACGAATTGAATCGATCAATACAAGCAGATATGAGTTTTACTCGGCTTTGCTGTCATCTGGCTTACGATGTTATTGCTCCAAGCTCTTCAATTCATTCACTTCACTTCGTCCGTGCATTCTTTTCTCTCTCTCTCTCTCTCTCTCTCTCTCTCTCTCTCTCTCTCTCTCTCGTCGATTTTATTTCGCGTCTCTCTACCTATTCATCCCATCGAAGTGCTAGTCACCACCTATCGCGCACGTGTTCACGGGAACGTCGATAGATTGGCGAAAAGGGTTTTCTCCTGTAAGGCGAGTGGCAAAGGTCTTTCTTTCAAGTTTCCTTTCGGAGACTTCGGCTGCAACTTGTGAAAATCTCTCTATCGCTTCGCTCTACGCGTGTGTGTACGTTTCTCCACTGCCCTTCGATATCCGCGCACGCTTTAAGAGTCGTCGTCGTCTAGAAGGCAACGTGCCACCTTTCGAGTGGCCATTAGAAACGTGAGAGACAGATAGTGTGATTCGATGAAAAGCAAATACGCGAGAGAGTGCGAGTCGGAAGTAAGTAAAGACGCGGAGGGGACGCGAGAACGTACGGTCGGAAAAATATCGCGGAAATTCGATAGCGTGAATGGAGCAAGAGCCGAAGAACTTAATTGACGAAGAGCCAGAAAAAGTGTGTCGTCTAACTTTGTAGAGTACAAGGATATTCTGATTATAATAGAAAGAATTTTTCAGCTTATTGCCAAGCAAAAAGTCAAAGATCTGCCTCTGCTCAGACGCAGCGAGACAATCTCTCTCTCTCTCTCTCTCTTTCTCGGAAAAAGATAAGATTATTACTGCAAACGTTATCGGACTTACGTTATCAAAGGATTCTGATACGCGCTGCGCTCGCGATCTTCTTATATCATACGACGAGGCATTTTCCCAAGAGCGCATTAGGCGGAATTCAGATGAAAGCAAACACGCGGAAACGCATTACGCGCGAGAAAAAGTGAAGGATACGCCGAGAGACAGGGAGCCAAAGGGCGAAAGGAAAAGCCGCCGCGTCGGGAAGGAGAGAAAGAGAGAGAGAAAGAAAGTAAGCCGTGAAAGGGCACACTGACGAAAGAGGTGAGCGAGGGTGTTTAAGGAGAGGGTGGAAGGAGAGGGAAACGCGCGCGCGGTGGAACTTAGTAGTCAAGGAATGTCGACGCGGAACGGAACGCGCGCGCACTAGTTCGAGGAAGGAAGGAAGGCTTTCCATCAGGCAAATTGAATAGCATTTGCAGGCTGTTCCGCCGGTAAACAGGCGGATGATAGATGATACCTCGGGTCCCCCGTCGTCGTCGTTCCTCCGTCTTTCGCTTAGTAACTCTCGGTACACCTTTGCTCTCGCGATTTCTCGCATCCTCCTTCTCAACGACGATCGTTTTCTCCTCCTACCGCTTTATCCTCTCGTGCGACGTGCGACTCGCGCGGAAACGAAAATGCGTTCTCGTTCCGCCGCTCTCGAGATAACTCGCCATAGCGACGACGAGAGCTTATCTGAAAGTGTAATCTGAAAGAAACCATTCATCAAGCTCCCGCAGAAAAAAAGCCTAACGACAAGGAGAAAATCGATCGTTGCTCGCGATGTTCCTTTTTTCGGTTATTACATTTTGAAAAAAAAAAAAAATAATTTAATTGTAAAACGATGACTTCGTGGAATTATACACGACCAGGATCGTGCGAGCAAACTTCTTTTTAACCAACCGAGATAAAAACATTATATTTCGACATTTCGGTTGCTATTTTTCTGCTTTCTTTATTTTATTTGGAAACGACCTTTGTGCGCGCTGTAATTTTTTGAACCTGAAAAACTATAGCAACCCAGCATCTATCTCTCATTTGCAATGTTTGTTTGTGTAATTTTCACCACTAAAAATAGTGAAACGCGAAAGTACAAAAAGTTCAGTTCTCCGTGTTACATCGCACTCGCACATTTAGCTTCTGGCTGCTCTGCGGAAAAATGCGGAGATAATATATAATAATATGAGCACATAATGTGTTCCATATTACGTTACTTTTTTAATGTAATTCATATTAAACGCAATTACGCATTATATTTTGTGCAGAACTTTGTCCATAATGAGCGCCTGATACGTTGATAGAATTGTGACTATATGATTTTTTTATTTTTTTTTATTTCCGTTTAATTAATAAACGAATAAATGTAACGTAAAAATAGGAGATTAAAAATTTTTTTTTTATATAAAACTCGTATCCGCGTGATTATATCACGTGCTTCTGAAGAATAATGATGAAAATAACGAATGTTTTGGAACGTGAAATCAAAAATATGCCAAACTAAATTCTAATGTTGCATTTTTGTTCATAACGTTGTTATATTTTCGTTAGTCTTTTGCAGAAAATAAATGTGATTTAAAAATAATACGATGATTTAACGCCCAATTTGTTCAATTTATTCGTGTTTGTAGTTGTTTCTAAAATCGCACGTAGCCAACCAAATTCTAATGTTGCAATTTTGTTCATAACGTTATTATATTTTAGTTAGTTTTCTGCAGATAATAATATTATTTAAAATAATACGATGATTTAACACCCAATTGTTCAATTTAATCGTGTTCGTACATAAAAATCGCACGTAGCCATCATAAACTTGCAGTGTACGAAGTCTATGTCTACGGAATTATTACAGATCGATATTTCAATCTTAGGATAGCGCGCAAGAATCGATCGATTATATGAATCTTACAGCTCGTCAGATTAAGACGTCGCATGTTCCCGAAATGCAGCAAGACGAAATTGTTCTCTCTAATTTAATTAACTCGCAAACTCACTCGCGCTGTAGGTCAATCTTTTAATTTATAAATGTTGACGTCGCGAAAATAAAAAAAAAAGCCTTTCCGCGTAATGAAACTACCAACCAGAAACGGTGTCACGGTATCAATAATAAAACGAGACTCTCAATGCGCAAGACTTGCTAATAAAGTTTCCAAGAGACCGAACTGTATTACGATGTCATCGCGGCGTTACACACTGCGCCATACACTGTAAATTTATATGCAATTTACTACGCGATCGTTACGTAGCCGTCTGTACAACGTCGTGTTTCCGCGCACCGGAAAAGTCAGTCTCTTATATAATAAATCTGAAAAATGCATGGAAATTCAGAAGAAATTTCTTCGGAATGAAGTGCAAACCCCGCGCGAACTCGCGCTTCCTCTTTTCCCCCCCGTCCCGGTATGTATTTCGGTATGACCGGTAAGCAGATAGCATAATATATTCTTCATACGCGCGACACGGGCGCGCCGCGAAATGGTGTTTACGCGGCCGGATGTCGACGTTGCGGAGGCGCATAAACATAAGGTATGCATGAACGTGTTGAGTTATGCCGTAGACGGTTATGAAATAACCATAGGACGAAACTTGATAACACACTTTCTATCCGGGACATGGCGGAGCTGTGTGCTGCTCTGAGTTTCTTTCCATTTACGGAAAACTTTTTAAAACGCGTCGAATTTTTAGTTTACGTCTTGGAGGGAGGTAACGCCGCTCGGCGATGCGAAACGTTCGCGAGGTATCGAGGTCTTTGTCATTTTTTCAGCGAGCATGTTTTGGAGAATAATAAATGTAAAACAGCTCGAACAATACACATGTGCAATATGTAATAAATATAATGTGAGTCTCTTCCACGGCTTTTCACAGAAAGTATTTATTACATCGTTGGTGCGCTGTTTTAGATTATCTCTCTATTTGCACGTTTTCTTTAATCTGCCGTTACGCTTCCGTAATCTTCGAGATGGGAATACGTTGTGAGAGAACAAGAAACGGCGTTACTTAATAAAAGAAAATCCTCGAAGTGGCACGGGGAACAAGGTGGCGCGCTAAGTAACGCTACGAATTTTCTGACGAAGTTTTCTTCATTGCTTAATTATAAAAGTTGTTCATAATGCAAAAGTCCGATGGTAGGTTGGGCAGCGACAAGGGACAGTCGCCTGCCTTCGTGGTAATTCCCAAATTAATTAAAAGAAAAGCCCTTTTTCCTCTCCCCTCCTCACTCTTCATTTTACACTTCTGCTCTTTAAGTCTGAATGTATCTTCTTCTTCTGTGCTTTTGATTAAATTTTGTATATTCTTATTCTCTGCGTGCACGTCCAAATGCGAATTACGTCGCACGCAAATTAATAATTATTTCTCTTTGTTTGTTGCAGGTGAGTTTACTTACAATTAGCGATAGAAATGAATTTCTAAAAGCTAAGATGAACAGGCCAGAAGTGGTGAGTGACAAGATGACGTACGTTTTACATTGTAAAAAAGTCATTAAACAATGACATTTTAAATTATAAGAAAATTATTAAACAATATTTGAAAATGCTCGTGACAGTTAAAAAACAAGGAATAGAAGCCAATAGGATTCTCTCTCTTTTTTAAAAACTGTTTTATATCATTGTCTTACTATCGATCACTGAGGAAGATCCTAACCGAATGGATCGAGACGTCTGGAATTATTTAACAAAGTGAATTTTCTACGTACACGAAGAACCTGTACATGGATTCGTATTGGCTTCTTGGTTTTTCCTTGGTTTTTTTATTAAACAATATTTTTATATGTAATTGAAAGGGGAAATGGGTGAAGAATTGTTTTGATATGAAACAATGTAACAGCGTCTGTTAACGACATCCTGAGAATCAATTATTTTAATTGGTACGGAAAAGAAGCGTAGGAGAAACTTGTTCAGTTTTTTTCCCTCCGTCACACCTCGATTCGGTGAGATGCCCCGACACCCTCGCAGGAGAGCCTCGGCTCTGTCTGGGTGGTAATCGATTTTCCACCGACGTTTCCCCGCCCCCGCCGTCGCCGTCGTTGTTACTGACGACGAATATTCACGAAGTCATCCGAGTCATTGACATCCACGACGATGACGACGGAGACGAAGCGCGAGTTGCAAGAGGGTGCAAATCTCACACACGCGCATGCACCGGTCGTCAGACACGTGTCAGTTTATGCATGCGCGTATGTGCGATACTCGTCTGGATCACCTTCGTGTGCGTCAAACATCGATGACGACGTCTACTCGACGAAAGAACAAAGACAGAGTCGTAGGTTTCACGTAGGGGCGCGGTTGTTCCCACTTTCTCGATAATTACAGTATCGATGATTTGCCGCCGACGCTTTCAAACGCGCGAATATTTATAACAGTCGTGCTATTTCCGTCCATTTCCGAGTCTTAATTTCATTTATCTTCCGCTTCTTCTGTACAAACACACACGTAAACTATCGCGCGACAATTTAATTTTGAAAAGCCCTTCAGACACAAGTGCAGCAGCAGTGCAGTAATTTCAAGCGGTAGGTAGATTGGTAGATTTTCCGCGGTTGTTATTTCGTGATTCACTTCGTTCGCAACGTGTGTGTTACGTCGGATGCGTTATTCTTATCGACCCGGTATTCAAACAGCAATGCGATGTAGGCAAAGTACACAATCAGACATATACCGGCTTGAGACCAATCGCGCTCGTTTTTCCCGCGTCGTGTTCTATTACTTAAAATGGCGAACGAAACGGATACCCCTCGCCCCAACGTCTGCACGTTCATCGTAAATGAAACTTTCGCTTCGCGACAGCGACGTCGCTTTGAAGAAAAACAAACGTTACGAAAAAAACAACATTTGTTTCTGATATTACAAATGATTATTCTTCGTCGATAAAATATTTCTCGAAACACTATCTCGTATAAACGTCGCCGTTCGTTCATATCACTGCTTTGTTCCATTTATTTCCTCGTGTATTTAACACCGTCGTAAAAAAAAAAAAAACAACCTAATGATACGTTAGTCACGAGCGGAATTCTGGAGCAGGTTGCTCCTAAACAAGGGAGGTCCCCCGAGACTACCGGTCGAACTTCCTTCTGGTATCATTACGTGCTGTTTTTGTTTTCTTTTTGCTCAATTTCACGCGCAGAGAAACGGGCGTCTTAGGGCGCGTACACTCTGGGGCGGTACGTCTGCCTGACTTCCGGCAGACGCGATCGTCGAAACAATCTCGCGTCCACCACGCGAATCACACGCGCCGTGTTTATGTTATTGCAAATTATAGAGCGTTCAAGGAGAGAGAGAAAGGAAAGCGTATTGATGGTAGCCGGGCTCGCGTCGGGAGCGGATATAGATGTTGTCTGGGATTATTAGATGTTTGGTTACCTTCCGATAATTACTCGTAGAATTGCCCGAGTCGGAACGCTATAATCGATACGTGTACGCGATCGATATGCGCAGACGTTCGCGTACATTCGCGCGACGAGTGCGACCACGTGCACCACGGCTTTTTGCACCGGGCCCATTCTGCGTCAGGTATCTAGCGAACTCTAATTACGGGACGGAGCGGATACCGAACACACACACACACACACAAGTCGTCCTCAGAAAAATTGATATCGATTTCCTCTTGATGTCGTAATATTTCGTTATCGTGGCCATGCCGGCTGCTGAAAACGGCTTGTTGTGTTGAATCTATAACCTCCTCGTATTCCCCGTCGTGTCCTTTGAAAGCGCTTCTTCACCCATCATCGATCAATATTCAATTAATAATAATGTTCAATAAATATCCGATGAGAAAGAGAGAGAGAGAGAGAGAGAAGATCATTATAATCGCGAGACAGGTGGTTTTTAATTGGCTATTGAGCGAAAGTAAATTTATAACAACTGCGCGCGTGTCTTGACGAAAGTCAAAAGAGTCACAACTGTGAAATATGATCGTTCCGAGCGATTTTCCCACCGAAACGAGCGGGAGAGACAAATCGACCGAGTGAAATGACGCTGATTGCTGAATTGTGAGGTAATTTGAGAAACAGCTCGAACGTTCCTTTGCGCAACGCGGACAGAAACTTCGCTAATTTATCCTTTGAAATAAAATGCCGGGTCTCACACACACGGGAAGAGAACTCTCCTCATCTTGAGAGTTCGACGGATAGACGCCGAAGATTGAAGCGCGAACGAAGCGCGCGCACGGCGAGGCGTTTTTCATCCTGTCCGCGTTTACACTTGACGTCGTTTGTTCGTAACGACAGACGCTAACGAGATTGGATTGGTGGGAAACGGGTGGGGTTTATTTGCACGGCAATAAATTTTGGGCAACACGTGTAACGACGATACGTACGCGCGCGCGATGTGTTTATGTGTGTGTGTGTGTGTAGATATTTATAAAAAAATATCCAGAGGAAGAGAGAAGCGCGAGGTAAGCGCTGAAAATTTCAACGATTTTATTTTAACGGCAACTCGTTAATTACTTTCGTCTGCTGTACGCGCGTGCTGTTCGCGAACGCGAATATGCGCGCGGAACCATCTCAGCATCACATGTGAGGGAGACTGGGCTTTCATTTAATTCTTCTTACTCGCGACTACACACACCTCTTCGTCTAAATCAGCCCCGGCGAAATGTACACGGGAGATGGGCTTTTCGTGATGTTTCAAAACCCCTCGGGAACACCATTTCAATCTGATAACGCGATGGCTGTTGTAGGAACACGCCACAACAACCTAGTAACACGGCTCTCTCCCTTGCTCCGTCGCGCACCCCATACGCGTTTGCCTATATCCCATATTCAACCATCCTGATGCGATGCCCAGATGGCGTTGTTTGTATGAGTAGTCGGAGCCAAAGGTAGCGGGAGAGATTTGAATAAAGCCAATCAAAGAGAGAAGAGGAGAATGGTGCGCATAATATTATAGGCGTGTCACTTATCTGATTGGTCTGTAAAATTTGCCGAAATCACTTGATGTAACAATATAGGAATGTTTGCTAATCACAAGGTTTCAGCGTTTGCATATGATAAAGTATAGAAACTTGCAAGTACAAAAACAAAAACCAATAGAAATAATGTAATATCACAGCAATATTCAGCAAAACAATTGTTTTTATTTAAAAAAAAAGTGACTAAAAAAACTAACAAAAAATGTGTTTATTTCGAATTTTTCCTTTTATCGTCAATTAATTAAAATATAAAGTCGGATAGCATTATTATTATTATTGTCGTGATCTTATATACAAGGAAGGATGTTTCCAATTGCGAGAGAGCGCGGATAACCCGAGATCGAAAATCGCGAGCAAATCGAGCGCGATAGTCTTTCTTAAGATCGCGAATTATCGAAGTGCATTTTTCGCTCTCATACTTTCCGATGGCCATTACGATATACTTTGCGCGGTGAGACGCTCTTACGGAGCAAGAAACTCCGATGAGGAGGTTGTTCCACTGCTTTATGACGCGTGAATATCTGGAGATCCTCTCTCTCTCTCTCTCCCTTTTCGCCCGCTTGTCTTCCCCCTGTACAACCGGCTTACCTCTATAGTTTTAAGACCTGACGCGTAATATAGTCAGAGAGGTCTCTTCCCTTCTTCCGCACCCCCTTTTCTTCGCTCGACTGGTGTATGGAGGAGCGGTTCATTCTGCCTTCGCTCTTTCGGCTCTTCCTCCCATCAAACAGAGAAAGAAAGAGAAGGAAAGAGAGAAAAAGAAGAAGCAAGAGAGTTTTTTAAGAGAAGAGCGGATAGGGTTTCGCTTTGGATCGCCAGCCGCAGTTAGGTAACGTTCGGATAACGCCTCAGGTTACCTCGCCATCTCACCTTCGATGCGCTACCAAGGATTTCAGGGAGGCCGCAGAGACTTCGCTCTTCAAGGAGCCGTACACGGTTCCAGAGCGACAGGATGACGCTACTGCCATTAGGATCAGCTCCTACTTTTCTCGCGTCTTCGTCTTTTTTCACCGTTCTCCCCGTGGCACTTTCAACGAGCGGAATTTGTCAAAAGGGTTATTCCAGGGTCCGTTTGATCGCCTTCGGAATTTCTTTTTTTTTTTTTTCCACGATACTTAGCGAATTTTTTTCAAATTAATCTCTGTCGAGAGACGTTACGTGTCGACGTTACAAGAAACACGCAATTTACAAATTACCGTAATTACGTTCACTCACATTTAATTTGAACGTTCTATATTCTCGATTTTATTAAATTCGTGATCTTCGAACAAGGTTTTAAATAATTCATACGTAAATTTCCGAGAACAATTTCTTTTTTTTTTTATTTTTCATGTTGGAAAGTAATTCTAATGATTATTTAAATATACATTCCTGAAAAATTACGGAGACTCTGTTCAGCTCTCCGGGGCACTTTATGCGGAAAACGTATATTTTTCGTTTTCTCCGGGTCCTCTGGGAGACTGCGATCTCTACGTTGACGAGACTAGGTACCCACTTCACCTATGTCTCTCGTATATCCCATCCGCGTTCTCTCACAGAGACGCGCATTGAACGAGCGAGCGCACGCGCGCGCGCAAGTTTGTACGTATCCGCGAGTTTCGTCCCTTCAGATAAATGACGCCACTTAGAGATTAGGCGCACGGGGACTTGGCTCTAGTGGCAGAGAAGTATTTTCCTTGCCTACGTCGCGGAAAATGGCGCGAGAGAATTTCATCCTGCCGGTACACATCGTCGACTTTTCCGTAAGAAAAACAAACAAGTCTCGACAGAAAAAAAACTCGGAATTATGTAAAAATATAAATTGCAAATATATAAATGTGAAACATCACTTGGGCGATGGAGCGTCTTTTGTCTCGTGTTATTGCGACAATACAAACAAAATATGAGATAAGAAATAAGCGTCGCGAGATAATATTTTCGTTGTATAGAAGAACATCTTTTTTCTGACGCTCTGTTCTGTACGTTATGAATTTTCACAATTTGAAATTGCCTCAAGACGAGGCTTCATTCAGTTTCTTGAATTATACACGTCCGGCGTAAAACTCACGCAAGACAGATTTTAAATCGCGATATTTAAATCAGTCTGGGATGAATCGTATCTCTTGTCCGATTCTATGTTCTAATAAGAAAATCCGAATGCTCGATTTCTTCCTGTCAGCACGCTCGATCGACTTTCCAGGAAACGAGTGGCTCGTGCCGGCGCATAATTTTCATGGCCGATGGCGCGAATCGTTCGGTAAAAATTACGTGACGCCCGGTTGCGCCCGCGCGAACCAGACCGAGCGCGCGTACCAACCAGCTAAATATTCTTTCTCGCGGAGACGTCACATACGTGAATAATAATAATGGGTGGATTTAGCGCAGCGAGAACGGGGGAGTCGAAGTGGAATTGCGAGCGCGAGAAAGGAAAAGGGATAGCGCTCCTCCAATTTCTCGCTCCGCCACAGAAACACCGGAAATTCCGAGCGCACACGGGAAGAGAGAGAGAGAGATATGCTCGTGTAAATATCCCCGGATTGTATAACGCAATGAGGAGAAGTGTGATAGGAGAACTGCACGTTGCCCGATATCATAATCTTGAACGCTTGTGCTTCTTCTACGGAACAAGCTGCGAAATTTTTCCGCAACATCCTGTTTGCGCAAACGCAATTTTCGCCATCACTTCGTACACTTTACGCGCGTTACGTACTAGTCCTCGCAGTCAATCCTGCGCATAAATATCTCCGCATAATTAATTTTTGTAAAAAAAAATAAACAAAAACAATTGTGCGAGCACGTGATTGCCTGGATTGCTTTTGGGGGGAAAATAACGTGTTACATATTACATCTGAAATATCGCGAACCGTCCGAGTTCGGATGTGCTTTTAACACGGGACATATTTATGTACATTATGCACACGCGCAGCCGTAGCGCGGAAATAGAGTGCGGAATAGGGATGCGCCCGCGACAAGAAAGCCATCGCGTGCGAGAGAAATTGAGATAGATCACAAATTTCTCACACGATGTCGGGTTATCTGCGTATCGTACACACGCGTACACATTTATATATATGCATATATACATATACATATACTATATATATACATGTATATATATATGTATATACACACGTGGAAGTTTCCGGAAACTAGGATATTACCCGGGACGGGAGTTGCCGCGGAAGAAGATGGAAGACACATCTCAATTTCTTTCCCGATGCACGTGCATGTTTGCAGTAACCAAACAGAACTCTCTCTCTCTCTCTTTCACGCACAGTACACGAGGTTACGACAAACAAAATCAATACCGCGATTTGCAAGTATAGCCGCGGCAAAAATCGGAATTTAATGTTTGACACGCGTACGTACGTGCGTGCGCGCAACTAATTCCGCGAAATTAGCTAACACAATGTGAAAGTGCGACGCTTTGAATGAGAATTTCGGTGGACCGCTTGTGTGATCCGACGTGAGACATTACAGAACGAGAGAGAGAGAGAGAATCGGTAAAATAACACATCCTCGCGTACACAGCGGAGCGCTAGAAGAGAGTAACCGAAATTGCCGAAATGTTGCGAGCGGAAAAAGAAGTCGAGAGAAATCCAGAGCGTGAAAACCGAGGAAATAAGACCAGGAATGAAGACCAGGAAATTTCTCACATGAGAGTGAGCCACCTGGACGGAAGCTTTTTTGGAATTGGGAAACCGTGACGAGAAATCGCTCGCTGGAAACGAACGAGATGCTGCAAATGCGTTTAGGCTCCGCATTTTAATATTTTTCTTTTACACACACACACATTGCAGCTTTTTGAATAAACGGGGCACAACCTTTTCTGAATTTACAAAATGTTAATCCTTTGTGAACTGACAACCTACTAGTTGTTGGATTGACTGGATCTGTGAAATCCACGCGATTTTAAAATCAAATATTTCCGCGAAAAATCAATATTTTTGCAATTTTTTTTTAATTTAAAGCTTGAACGATTCTGCGTCAACTAAAAAAAGAGACAAATTGAAAAGCTTCTAGTAGTTCCAAAGATATAAGCGTTAAAAAAAGACTAATTTTAATTAAACACTGATATGAAATTTTTAGTGAGTCTGGGAGATTCATGTCAGTTCACGAAGAGTTAATTATTGCAAACTGCTTGTCTCTTATTCTCTTTCTCTCTATCTTTTCTTATCCCTGTTTTTTCTCAGTCTTCGCTTTCGTATTTTTAACATTTAAGAGATACTTTTTTGCACGAACACAATGTTCACCAAATCGTTGACGCTATCTAGGTCGTTATCTAAGTTTAGATGACGTATATATAATAAATATACTTCTCCATTTGCGGCCGAGATATTTTTCAGCACGCGCTGTATTACGACAAGTACATTAGCTAAATCTTGAAAACTAGAGCCTAGGGACTGGCGTGACGTTCCGCGGATAAAATAGTAAAATGTAAAAGTCGGCAGAATTAGACAGAAATGAAGATAAAGCAGTGGAGCTGCGCGCGGTGAATACACGTCGTCGAAACTACGACGAGGTAGTTGGAGAAACGTGATGAGAACGCACGAGTTGCATGCTTTTTTGTTAAACACGTGCATATTTCTTACGGAATAAATTTAAAATGGTTTTACAGAAAGAATTCACTCAACGTAGTCGTGTAATGCGAGTTTATAAACTGTGATACGCATAAGAAACGTTCGGATTGGGGTATAAACGCGGCGTGTATTATGTATTTCAACGAGCTTGGGTTTTCGAATTCGAGGTATTTTTTTTTCTGAGAGAACGACTTCTCGTCTAAATTGTCTCAATTTGACGAAAAATAACTATATAAATTCGATAATGGAGGATATTTTCTGGTCATCATAAAATGTCAAAAATATTTGATTTTCCGGTCGTTACGAAATGTCAAAAATATCCGTAAACGTTCCGCAAATGTTTCCGTAAAATTATCGAGACAATGTGCACACACATTTATCTTTTAAATATATTAGTCTCGATCGCGAAAAATGGATAAAAGCATTAATGAAAGAACGAATTTTCCAATCGTCAAATATTTTCTCGCGAAAGCAGACAGCGCAAAGTGACGGAATCAGCATTAAATATTAAATTCGTCCACGTAATTTGTAAGGCAGGAATATATGAAATCAAGTGTGGAAGTGAGGATGTCAAAACAATCGTAAAATTCGCCACGCGTATCTGCGCGCGAAAGCTTGTCAGAATGCCGGTATTTAAAACGCGGAGCGTATAGAGAGAAGAGCTAAGAGAAACGTATGCAATTTTGTGGTTCTTTTCTACGCGAAAACAGAGCAAAGTCCCTGTGTGTGTGTGTGTGTGCACGGTTTTATATAATTAATTCTCTCATAGTGTAATACGATTTTTTCATACTCCAGGACAGCGACTTCCATCCAACTTTATTGAAGAATTTTTTTTCCCACTACTGACATTTGTTCGTAAAAAAAGCCATCGAAACTTTTTTCATCACTCTTCTGAATTCTTCAGAAGTGTGTAAAGGAATGAAAGTGCGGGATAACAGTTTTCGTGAGAAATTTATTTTTTTTTTTTTAACGAAAGTACATTTTGTGAGAGAGACGTTTGTGCGTCTGGCGTAATATCACGCATTGATATTACGTCTCGTCGAGAGCCGAATCACTCGTTGAGAGAAGAAAGCAAGCACGCACACATCCTGCTTGATAATTGCGGCGCTAAAATGTTTCCGTATTCATTGAGCTTAATCCGTTGCCGCGCGCGCGCGCGAGAACTTTTTCACCGGCTCGGCTGCGAATAAAGTTAATGCGGCAAACTTTTAAGTTTCTCCTCGCGTTCGCGATGTTGTGTAATCGTTATTATCTAGTTAGAATTTTCCGCGGAATTTTCAACGAAGTTTCTGTGCACTTGCGTCGTCCTGCCCTCTTTCGTTTGCAGTATAAATGTTATTCGCGTTGTGCGCGCGTTGCGATTTAAACAGCACGAAGCAATTTTATTTAGAAAAAAAAAAAAAAAAAAAAAAAACGCCGGCCACTCCGGCAAGAGAGAGAGAGAAAGAGAGAGCACGCGCCTCGTATGTTAAAATTTAGAAAATCCAATTCCCCATTTTCGACCATACGCCAATCTAAAATTCAAAGCTGCGTATCTAAATTGACGTTTCTGTGTCGAAAAATATTGTATGTATCTCGAATTTGTACGGTTTTGCAGTTACGGAAAATAGCGAACTGCCCGCAATGCGTGCAAATAAAAACCTAAAAAAAAAAAAAGAAAAAAAGAAAAAAAAACTCGTGTGATATCACGTTCGCACGATGTTACTCGGCGGCGCTCGATCCCGCGGCCGATATCACCGCGGCGATGTATCTCTCCGGGCCCTTATCGCGTCGAGAAATAATTCGTTAACGGCGCGCGTTACGGGAGCATGGCGTAATTATCGGGCTACTACGCCCCCGACGGTTAAGTCCGATGTGCGGCGCACGCGGGCGATTGCGACCGGCAAAGGCCCGCCTAGGCCGTGCCTGCGTTGCTGATTTACCGCGATTCTCTACTCCACGACCGAGGCGACGCTCTAATTATAGCCGTGATAACGTTTTACGCACGCTTACCTATAACTCATAGGGGGGAAAATCTAGGCGTCGGTCGCCGGAGCACTTATCGGCGCGGTCGAGGATCCATAAACCAGGATTAGATAATTCGCGGCGTGATCATTAATAAACGAACAAACGATAGCCGTTTGTCCACCCGCGGCAACGCTTCCGAAGACGACACCGCCCCGCCGACGCTGTGCCGCGCGATACAATCTCTTACCACGCGATTCATTGGGCGCGATAAATTTCCGAGATTTAAGTGACTGCGTAATTTGAAAGCCACCGCGTCGAGATATACGTAAAACAACGCACGTTACGTCGCGGAAACTTGGCCGCGCCATTATCGCCGCCGACAGAGACGCGCGGATTTAATGGTTCCGCTGGAAAGTGTGTCGTTATTCGAGGGCCGTAAAATGCGACGCATCTCACGCGACGCTTTCGGAAAATTGATGAAACCGTATGTCTGTCCCCTTCGCCGGTTTTAATAGGTACGAGATCGCCGGCGAAATGCGCCGTTGTACCCGGATTGTAAATGCATTGCGCAGACTTGGAACACCGACGGAATGGAAAATCGATAGAATCGTATAAACGAGTCCTTCGATATCGTCGAACAACACGAGCACTAAAAAATACTTGAGTTTTCTGCTCAGTTTCAAGTTACGCCCTTATCAGTGCAGTCGTTGCACCAGTAACGAGTCGATATTTCTAGTAACGTGAAAAAAACTTGAATTTGGAAAACTTTTACAAACAAAAACAACATTAATTATTTAAAAAAAAAATAAACAAAAATGATGAAAATCTCGATTCGTATTATGCAATTAATTAAATTCTAATCACACGTATATTTGCGCCTCTGGCTTTAAAGCTCACTACGTTCGGTAAATCAATATCTCCCCCCTCCCCGCCCGTGAGTACTTGGAAACTCTGGCAAATTGATTATGTTCGCATTGTCGAGTACGTAACTCACATTCGGGAATCGCGAATATTTTTCGCCTCCGCGGAGGAATATCCACGGGAATGAATAGTGCGCCGTAACCATCTCCGGCGATTAGACAAGGGGAGGGGGGAGAAGAGGGGGTGGGGGAAGCCGTTGGCGGAAGCTCCGTTGCTCCCGCGGAATTTACTATGTCCGTCTAATTATAATCTGTGCTCTCCGAGAGTGAGACAGATCCGACGATAGAACAAGTCTATAATGGATTCTGCAGGGGCGGAAACGATTGTAATCACCATTCGTCACTGGGCAAATGGAAATTTGGCTGTCCGACCTTACCGCTATTTAACACTGTCGTAAGTTTTCGAAACGTTTCATTACCATAATTTAACATCCCGTTCGCATGATATTAACGTCGCAGCGCACGAGACGACGCTAGTTACGCGGCTTGCACGCTCTCATACAACGATCGCTCCGAACGACCGGAGCGACTTATTAAGTGAGAAACGAACGACCGACCTCGCTTTTCTACGCGCGCGCGAGCGAGCGAGCGAGCGAGCGCGACCGACGCTTATCCAGAAAAATTCATTACCCGCAGACTTAATTAGACATACCGGCGGGGACGACAGCGTTTTAAAATCACGTAAGCTACGCGCTGTAATATCGCCGAGCTTACAAAGAACGGAATAATTTATCCCGTTCTAATTTATTAAAGCTAAATCAACTGTGTACGATTAATAAAACGCGAGTTCTGAGTAACGATGTTGAAAATTCAATGGTTCTTCAATGATACTTTGTTACGAGGTTTCGCTTATTATGACGTTGTTTGATTGAATTTGTTTCCTTTGAAAGTCGGCAAAATCTCAAAAATTCGCAACAAATTTGTATTGCGAGTACAACAACGCACATTGTTCTTTTTTGTATATAGAACAAAGTATTGTATTAACAGATTGTAAAGAGTCATAATTTTCTCAAAAATCATTGAACGAGGAGATTCGATCGACACGCGGAAAAGTACAGACGTTCCGAAGGAACCGACGCAAACGATTAATTTCATCGGCCGGGCAAAGTTTCCGATTGCAAATGTAGCAGATGTACGTACCTGCGGCGGGATAGCCGGGGCGATCTTCGTCGGTCGTAGCTTTGGCCGCGTCAGCATTTGGGCGATTGCCCCGTCCGGGCGGGAGTGAGATAGTTTTTTGGAAAAAATGTTAGACGCGCAAGAGAGATTGCGATAGGATAGTAACGACTGCCCGCGGACCGGAGGAGACCGAGATAGATGAAAGAGAGAAAATCAGTGGACCGGCGAAGCGTTTGAAAGAGATAAAAAGAGGAGTGGCGAAGGAACGTTTTAGAGCGAACAAGGATAAGGTAATACAAACGGACTAAAACAAACGAAAACCTGACCGGTTAGAGCTAATTTCTTTTTTCCTCGACAGTCTACTTTGATTCGACAGAACCATCAAGATATCATCAAGTCGACACACACACACACACACGTTACGTCATAAAACAGAAAAATTTAATGAAAGAAGAGATAATTATTCGACACGTTATCTTCTTCAAATAAATCTTATAAATTAACATATGAAAACACTTTTTTTCTGTATTCATATCATTTATGTAAGAGTGAACGTGTAAGTTCCCACATCCGAATGGCCAAAAAAGGAATACAAAAAAATATGTGGCCCCAGGCTCACATTAAATAACTTTGTGCCAGCTCTCTGTACAATTTATGGCACGGTTTTTTTCCAAGAGTTATAGATCTCCGTAGAGAAAAGAAAATTATATTTGTGCATCAAATACGATAACAAATAACTTGAAGATAATTCGATCTCAATATATATTCAAACTAAGTTTGGCGAACAACATCAGAATACCAGGCTTTCGTATCTTTGTTGGGCTTATGTAAAATTTTCAGTTATCCAACTTTAAGATAAAAGAGAAGTAAAAGGAAACACTAACAAAATAAGGAATTGTATAAATTCGAGATTTAATCTCTTTCTTTCTCTTAATAGGCGGAAAGAAATTCTAAATTACATTTTAAATTAATGTTACTATCAGGTTGGTCAGAAAGTTCGTATTTTAATACAAAAATACAAAAAGACCATCCGACCAACCCGATACATTAAAAAGCGATATATTTAAAAGAGAAAATACAACAGTAGCTATGCAGATTATTTGATTATTGATTTTATATTCGCCATTTATATGAATTGTCATTTGTGATGTTACACAGTTTTTTGTGTTTCTTTTTTGTGGCCATTAAAACGTGAGATGGGATGATCAATATTCGAGGCGTTAGAAGTCTACTCAAACTCTCGAGATCCGAAACCGAACAGCATGACATCAGAAATCTAAGGCAGAAGTTGGGGATGATCACATTAATACAGAAATACTTGATCACAGAATTCTAGCCACGGTGTGACTTCAAAATTCCGAAGTCGTCTTAGAGACGCGGAAAAGACAGATTACAAGATTTGGTGACGGGCCACGAATTAACCTTAACTTTGTGGTCAATTTCAGAGAAGCCACAGTATTCCGCGGCCAGAAATATACGACCGCAAGCGTTTTGGAAGTCAACCACAAAACTTATTTCTGTCTCACCGATCTGTAGTTATTATTTGAACGTAGATTATCCGTGTCGTACTCTTTCCGATATTTATAATTCCGCTCAATAATACAAACAATGACTTCAATTATATGAAAATCACATTCAAAATTTTTTTCAAAACACAAAAAATTGAAAGAAAAGGTCAAATTCGAGCAATAAATTAGATGTTTTAATTAGTACATACAAAAATCAATTATTCTATATAAACGTTTAAATCGCAAATCGTAAAATTTACATAGAATAATTGATTTTTGTATTTACTAATTAAAACATCTAATTTATTGCTCGAATTTGACCTTTTCTTTTAATTTTTTGTATTCACAACGCGATTTAATACTTTTTTCAAAATGTTTTAAAAGATTAAATAAATGAATAAATAATTTCTTACATATACACATACACACATACACACAAAAGAGATATCGATTTCATGTCCCACACACGTAGAAAAAAACCGTTCGACTTAATCATACTTTCTACGTATTAAAAATTTCATCACGGGGGACACATAGCATTCACTAATGCAGTTCGCTTTTAATACCACAAACGATTTTAATTACGCGCGACGCATATGAACACACATGTGCGTACGCACGCACGCACACACACATTTGTCCCCTATACGCATACGCGCTCAAGCCAACGGCTTTACGTGAGCATATCGCGCTGCCTACCTCGGTGAGTTAACAATGTAGGGGTTGCAGCCATGCATGATGAATTCTGTCTGGAGTACCAGCACGATAGGAAGGCAGCAAGTTCGCGCGCAGGTACGTTGGTGGTGTAGTAGAACGTGGGGTGTGCTTAAGGTAGCTTGGGTCGAGAACTGGAGGCGTCTGTTTTGACGAGAGGCGGCGGAAGAGTGACAGTGAATGAGGAAAGAGAGATTGAGAGACAGGGATCAGGATCATAAGGCTGCGAGGTGAGGCAGAACTTCCTTCAATAATGACGCAGTCCCCGACAGGCAGCCTCGTTCAACCCTCTCTCGCCTCCTAGTTACACCCTTACTACCCCTTAACGACAGTTTTCAAATAGACGTCCGACGACGACGCCCCCGCACGACGTTCGTCTATCCGTCAGTCTTCTTGTCGAGCGACGACATTGTCTTTTCCACTTCCTTCCGTGAGCTCCAACAAAATGTATTACATCTTTAGTGAAAAGATACGCGTGTTGACACCTCCGTCTGATTAGACGATGCTGACAAACGAACGAACTCGAATTAAATATAATTCAACGCGCTTTAAACAAAACAAATTTTCTAACACACACACACACACACGGACTGTAGAACACAAATATACGCGTTCCAAAAGATCGATATCTTCCGAAAAGATTTATAGACAGAATAGCAGCTTACATTTTTCACGAATTCTATAGAGACGCTCGTACGCCTTCTGCCTAAAGTATCAAAAGAATCGAATTTCGCGAGTTATATATTTCAAACACGTACGTCGTACTTGAGAAGTATCCCTGAAATATCTCAACACAGCGACGAAACACGTAATAATCGAAGCACGTGACATTTCCATTATATATCCTCACGCGAATTGCTTATTGCGTATTTATTACCTTTTGTCAATTTTGCTTGACACGTGACGTTATAAATTACAAAATATGTCGCGTCTCCTATATCTCGCGTGAGAAACAACAAGGTAGTCGTGTATTTTATACGCGCAATTATATTCTCGCGCAAATTTCCGTCCAATTACAAAATATGTCGCCGCGTCAAAGCTGTCGCGATATTTAACAATTTAATCTGTAATAATCTTAAGTGACAAAAAAAAGACGTGATAGAAAATGTATGTGTTTTATTATCGTTTTTCCGTCAAAATCCACCGACCAGCCCGACACTCATCTCCTCTTGGTTATTGTAAAGATATAAATTAGATCGTTAAAGGAAAAACACTCGCATCGTCACGCAATTAAGGTGGAGGATTAGCCCCCTTCCTCCTCCTCGTCAAAGAGCAAAGAAGGAGAGAATCAGGCGCAAAACGCGGGAGCACCTATTAAATTACTATCGACTATTGGTGGAGACGCGACGGTTCCGAGTGTCACAGCGGCAGTGGTGGAGAAATCAGTCGCGGCGGAGCCAGGGAGGATATTGTGGCGGTAGGTCGGGAAGGCGTGGCTTGTCGAGGCCGAAGGGAACGAGGAAGAAGGGTGACTTTGACCCTCTCCCCGCGAGCGGAATCCTTACCGAAGAGGGTGCTCACCTCCTCGCTAGCTGCTGTCTCGCTTTCTGCCGCGCTCGTACGTGCGACTTACGATGCGTGATGCGACGACACCTGATGTGTGTGCACCCTTTCTCTCTCTCTCTCTTTCTCTCAGTCGGCTGCTGGAGCGTGCGTAATATGAGCGCTTGTGTGTATGTGTGTGCACGTCTGCTCACAACAGACCCCGTGTATACTGCAACGATGCAATCCCCGTCATACGTGCATTCACTAATACTTTCAGAACGTATCCCGGTAGCGCGGTGCAGCGTCAAAGGGTTGGAGGTGTGGTGGAAAAGGTGCAGCAGGAGCAAGGGGAGAATGCAAGCTCAGAGGGTGCAGTAGAGTAGGAGAGTGTCTAGACGGACGGGGTGGTTAGGCTGGCTGGCTGGCTGGCTGGCTGGCTGGCTGGCTGGCTGACTGACTAGATGGCAGTCGCGGCGGTGTGCAGAGGCCTGCATCGCGCTGCCGGGTGCATTGCGGAAGTGGAGCGGTAAAGGGAGAGAAGGTGGAACTACTTCTTCAGGCAGTCTATCTTAAGTGAAGACTGGCCTCTCTCTTTCTCTCTCTCTCTTTCTCCCGTGTATGCGCCTCCGCATACCGCCCTGCCCCTACAAACCTACGTATGAAACTAGCTGGCGAAGAGAAAAAGCAGGCTCTTTCTTTAGGCCGCGTAATGAGAGCCGCGCGCGGCTTATATGCTAGACGCCGAGTCGCCCGCGATTGGCCGCCACTGACGAAGGAAGGGAAAAGATCCCTTCGATCGTCTTTCACTTGACCGTCTGGAGGTCTCGCGGTCTGGAATCGACGAAAAAATACAAAGACAATATATTTTATAAACTCCGTTATCATTGGGAACTTTTGTTATTTTTATGAGCATTCGGAGAAAAAATATATTTGATAACTGAGACAGGAGAGGAAATGTGTAAAAACTTTTCCGAGATATAAGAAAGTTTTAGTATTTATGTGGAACAGGCGTGGTATGACTTCTGTTCAATGTACGCGCTAAATGAATCTTGACTTCTCGGACGAGTTAATGGACGAAAGCGCCTTGGAATTTCTAAGAAATGATAGATATCTATACGATGTCTGCCATCTGGTCGAAAGTTGAGAGCGGCACGAATGGCGCGAATGTTGTAAATTTTTATGTGTTTCAAACGGTGCGAGTTACACATTTGTAAAATGTCATTTTTCTGAGAAACAAAAAATTAACACGACGTGCGGATGACGATATAAGTTATTCTGTTATTTCTAACACAAATGTCCGGCAATGTTAGCGGGACTTGTCCGCGCATACGTCACAAAATTCGTCGGATATTCCTTCGATATTTCCCGCAAAATTTCCCGCAAAACATTTTCTGATTTTATGTAATTTCAATATTAGCATAAACATTCGGGTTACAATTATTTCGCGTAGAGAGATCTTATGAAATAATTATTCCATGCGAAAACGCGCGCGCGCGCACACACACACACACACACACACAGTGCGGTATTGGAAAAGTCATGTGCTCGGGTATTTCGCCTCATTAATTTTGTACCGAGTCCACAAATGGCGCCCAAGTGACGGAACATCCCATATACGCTACGCAAATATTTCCATAAATTACACATCATACTTGCATAATTTTAATTAAACAAACACACACACGCACGCACGAGCCCTGGGTCACCGAAAACGCAGCCGGGAACGATTTTCCGATAGTTCATTTCCCGATCGATCATAACACGCGAACACGTGTGTGAGAGCGCGATACGCGCGTTTATCTATGTACGTGTATATTGTATTATATGCGGAATATCTCCGTGCTCTCACTAATTTATTCCGTGTATTTAGCAGATTGCCCGGCGTGCACAAAAATTACAAATATCATAATTGCGCCCGAAACTCGCTCGTGCGCACGTACAAATTGCCTAATTACGTTTTCGGAAGTGCTAATTTCGTCGGAAATAAAATCGGTTTTCGGACTTGGCGCGTTACGTTGCGTCTTATATAGTGCGGCGATTAAATTTCGACACTGCGTAAAAGGAGATCTCTCTCCGAATCCTCGTCGATGAGAAGCGTATAACATGACTTCGCCTTTAACGGCGAAGAAAGACGAAGCCTACCACAGCCTATACACGACTACCGTGTGCTTCCTCAAGTTGGCTTAGCCCTTTCTCTCCCCCTCCTCTCCTCCCTTCCCCGCGTTTCATATTCGATTTCAGCTTTCAACCGTCCCTTCGGGGTCCCTTCGACAGGGCTACTCACGCACGTACGACGTATCGATGCACGGCGAGCACGCTGTTTCCCTGTTACAGCTCCCGTTTCTGGCGTGCGTGTCTCGTCTTCGGCAACTGGATATCACGACCCTTCGCGTGCGACATACGAATTTGCCTCCGTTCCGCACCGCACACACGCACACGCACACACACGCGCGCACGCGCGCGGTTGTGCCAAAATAACGGAATTTGCAGCATCCAATGAAACATTTGTTCAAAAATATTACGTGATTTTAACTTTGCGGGAGAATCGCGCAATTCGAAATGAAATTCTGTTTTGCCTTTTTTTTCATAATTGATATAAAATCCAGAAACTATGCATCCACATAAAAAAAAAAAGACAAAAAAACTAAAAACACATAAAAACCAAATTGTACGATTCCACGACGATTCCAAATGCAAGATAATGCTCTCGTTTCGGTGAAATTTTGAGTGAAATTATATTAGACGAATTTATTGAACGCGCGCGAATACGTAAACAATTAACAAAAGATCCTTGTGTGTGATCCGTACAAACTATTCCCCGAAACGGGTAATTGCGGATGAAAACGATTTGAATGGATGAAGCCATTAGTAGCATTCATAAGAGCGTTAAAAGCGACAAACGCGCTAACCGGAGGGGGGTATGCATGAACACGAGCAGAACGAACGTTTATGAACTAATTTCTGTTTCGATCGTAGACTCAGATAATTCGATAATGTGAATTAATTATTTTGCACAAAGTACGTCGGATTGCCGCTTCGGCTCAACGAAGAAATACAGGCATTATGTAACAAAAAAAAAAAAAAAAAAGAAAAACATGAGTAGAAAGATATTATTATCGACGAGGCAGGTGCATTGGGACCGCGAATTATCCGAGTTTCGAACGTTAGGAGCATGAAATTGGTATTTTGAGCTATAAACGAGAGCGTTGATAATTCGATAATATCGGATATTCGGCTCGCACAAAGTCGTGCCCCGAGCGGCGGGACCGAAATGATCGAATATATATATGTACATATTATATATATATATAATATACATATATATATATAATATGTGCATAGATATGTTTCTTCATACAAACAACGTGTGCTATTAAATATATTTGTTAAAAAAAGGAACTACCGCATCGGTTCAATTTGCGAACAACCGCG
The DNA here is from genome assembly GCA_014825685.1 of Pseudomyrmex cubaensis. NCBI lineage: Eukaryota > Metazoa > Arthropoda > Insecta > Hymenoptera > Formicidae > Pseudomyrmex > Pseudomyrmex cubaensis. Next base: position 16,741 of record QVOA01004079.1, on the reverse strand, counting down.
GCACAGAGTCGCGAAACACAAATAAACCTCTAGTATATACGCGCGATATCGCGTGTATTGTGAAGAGATAGACAAATGCCAATTAAAACTAAAACCAATTTATGACTTAATTAACGCCCGACGTTAATTATATTTATCGCGCGGTACAAGCGCCGTGTACAAAATCAAGATCTTGTTGGTTTTAATATCGTACAATAATTTACTGTTGTACGCGCGCGCGCGAATTGTGTTACACAATCTAAAGTTTCGCATTACCGTCCCGTCTCTTGCGCGCAATGTAAGTATGTAGAAAACAAAAAAAACTTTTCTATTTGTCTTCCCGCGTTTGTATTGCAGTAACGTCAGCTATATACCTAACGTGGCAATTTTATTGCGCTTTTACTGACGTGCCGGCTGTTATATAGTCTGACGAGGAGGAGAGAGTTAAGAAACACCCCCGCGGAAATGGCCAGAAGCAGAAGCTATACACTTAATATTGCGGAAGTTGTGATTAGACGGCATGACGTGTAACGACGCTCGTAAACCACGCAGGGGCCACGTTGCGTCGCGTGGCGACTTTCCCCGTCGTCTGCTCTCCCTCTTTTGACGTGCGCACCTGTCTGGCACAATACAAAACTCTCCATCGACTAGCATTTAACGAAGATGTCGATAAAAAGTTATCGCGACGCGATTAAGTCGCTCTTCGTCAGTTGTCTCTGCAATTACGAATGATGCAATCGATTGCAATTGTAGCGCCAAGAACCGGAATTGCATAAAAAAAAAAAACTAGTCTTTCTCAATGTTTCATGACAAATTAACACTTTAGTACACGGCATGTATTAATTAGATTTTGATGAGGTTGTTACATTAAGATCAATTGTAGATCTTGCGATCGGAGTTTGCGAAAATTATATCGCAATAACAAATTTACGGGAGCGCGTTCGCGGAGAAGTCAAGGCGGAAAATGGAAAATCGTTGCAGCCGCGAATCCGCAGCTTAACGAGATAAAATTGTAGCGCTCGGTCTTTCCGCCTTCGGGAGCCGCCCCTCGCGCGCGAGGATTTAAAAACCGGAGGAAACGAATCGCGGTTTTATTTTTTTATTGTTATCAGCGGCGGTGCGATGTTCCGCTCCGACGCTCGCGCGCATGTGTTCGCCCGACCGGACGCGTACACACAGAAAGATAACGCACTCGTTGCCCTTAAAATAATTAAATCGCTCGCGTGTCGAACGAGCCAGCGCGCGGCGCGCCGTTCGTTCGTGGGCGGTTGAAGAAAAAAAAAAAATCGATGAGCGAGTTCATCTCGGCGTACCGATAGCACTGCGCGCATTACAGATTCGTTGCGGTCCGCTCGACACGGCGGCGGCCCGGCCGGCGCGTTTCGGTGTTTTAATGGATCGTTATTGTCAATAACGATTGGTTTTATGGGCGAACAAGTGCCGCGTTACGAACAGTTTTCACTCTCTCTTTTCTTCTCTCTCTCTTTCTCTCTCTTTCGCTTGTTCTTTCTTTTTCTCTTTGCATGATCCGCTCGCCGGAGGACATATGACGTTTCCGCCGTGCTTTCCGCAAATCGTTCGCAAAATCGATCGATTTTCGCTTTACCGCTAATTACACGAACGTGAAAAAAAAACATTTTCTGCCGCAATAGAAAATACGATAACTTGTTCTTAAAGGTCACGAATCATAAATAACCGAATAAAAAGCAAATTTTTAAATTTGTTTTTTAAATTTATACGTATATCATATAACACACACACACATACACAGACAGATGGTAAACAACATGAAAAAATAATTGTAACCAAATACGTAGCGAAAAGAAAAACGTCCACAACTTCCATTAAATAATGCGTGGACATGTTCGGTGGTTGTTGGAAAAACGAAAAAAAAAAAAACAATTTCTGACTGATATTGCATATTTGATGCCTAGCTCTGAACTTACGCGAGCATAAATTTCTTCTTCGCGATAAATTTCTCGCTTGAGTCGTCCCACAGATGAAGAGAATATATAACCAGATGCGCGATTCATACACAAAGCATGTGCGATGCAAAACTATCGCAACAACATGACGCGGATAAAAAAAAAAAAAAGAACCATTGCTAACGCAATGCCCTTCCTCAAGCTCGTGTTCTAAAGACAGTCTTATTACATGTCAATAGCTACACGATGAAATATTCAACTTGCTGTGAAAGACAAACATCTCCGTTTATTAAAAATACCACCGTCGCAACGACGCGTACGAATCGAAAAAAAAAAAAAAAATGCTTCCTCAGGCTGTTGTTGTTGTTTCATAAAATAACAGTTTTATTACAAGTCAATAGATATTGCACGGTGAAGTATGTGTGTTCACTTTGCCACAAAAAAAAACCGCGCGCCTACAGCGTGAAGAATGTTAACAAGCTCTGGCAGCGCCGCCGGCGCATTACTCAGTTTTTCTGCGTTTCTCTCCGCGCGCGTGTCGATCGCATCGGAAAGTCCTTAAGCCGGCGGGTAATAAATGTGAGGATAATAAGGAGCTTCTTCTGGAACGGCGGGGATTAGGCCCGGAGATAAGGGCGTGTTTCTCGCGATGAGGAGGCCGCTCTGGGAGACACAATATGCTCTGCTCCGATGCTTTCGCGGAGCTTATAGTTGTGCACGTCGCGGAAGATGATCAACGACGATGCATCGGCGGCGACGCGAATAGCCGCTTCCGCCGCGTGACTGACTGCATCATTGTTGCGCGCCCGCCCGCGCACCAAATTCCTCGTGAGCGCACGTACTCCCGACTCGTTCGTGACTGGTTATGTAAAAGAGCGCGCCACGATGCTGTATATTATTAATAGCAAGCGCAAGAGAAACGGGGGAGGGGAGTTGTTCTCACGATGGACAATTTTAACTTTAATTCTGTAGACGATTTTTTTTTTTTTAGGTACATATCCTGTAAATCTTGGACATTCATGTCTGATTTTTTTTTTAGTTAAAACGTTGCAGAAAGTCTGTAAAAATTCGTGGAGCGAACTTTATTCAACATTTTATGAAAAAGATAACGTTAGTTTTGATTTATTTTTGTATTTTTTAGAATTTCTTCCACTAAATAATTAATGAGATTTCTCATTTTCAAGAAGCGCTCGGATATTAATGTGTCTGGGGGTTTGATTTGTTTAGAATTAATAGTTCTCGCTGCAACGTGTTTATTTTAGCATACGTTTTGTTGTAACGTTGGAAAACTGATAAAAATTAGAACGTCAGTATTGCAGCGAGGAAAATATAACGTCGTAAGCAATAAAATCTCTCAATCTTCGTAAAAAAACAACTGCAATAAGCATGTAATCAAATAGGTAACCTTTTCCGTGCAGCAACCACGACTCCGATGCATTAAGCACAGAGTTGACGACATGTGGACAGTGCAAACACACGAAGCTGTCTCGCGTGATCGAGCTGCACGGTGTGGTTAGCTTTAATGCAATTTCTTCAAACCTTGTAATCGACTATTTATGTGTAAAAAACGAGACGAGACACGGAAAAAAAACTTTGCTATTATATGGCTAGCAAGAAAAATTGTTGAATACGTTTGCTGAATTTTTTCTTCCGTCAATAAAATTCGTTTCATTGGCAAAACAGAAATAGACTCAATGAATCTTTCTTGCTGGTCATATAGTGACTAATTTTTTGCTATTTTTGCAAATCTTTTTTTTTCGTGTTGGTGTGTGTGTTAACACGTTGACTGTCACAGTGATCACCGGCGCTTGTCTTCTCAGTGAGGTCACGGTGGTCATTCGGCGTTACTACAATTTTTAGAATGATTAAAACAAGATGAATGTAATTGATTAAAAGCTTTCGGACAACACAAATAACTAGAACATTGTGAAACGGAAAAATCAGAGATTTTTTTGAAACAGACATTTTTTCCTCAATGTTTGTCGACTTTTGTTACTCAAAATTCACGTCAAGAAGCTCGATCGATATTATTGCTTGCTTGTGTCGTGAATTTTCTCCACGATGCAGTACTTTCTGGCGAAATTTTCCACGACGCGTAGACAAACACACGTGTTTGAAGAAATATTGGTTTCACATTGAGAAAAAAGTTTTTCTCTTCGCGCATTTTGAGACGCCTCGACGCCGCCGCAGTTTGCTATATTAGTTGTAGCAGAACCCCGGGCCCTTATGACGCAATGACTTAATGGAAGTTTGCACATTACTCACGACTTCCAGAGCGATTATGTTGGACCGCAGCGGTGAAGTTAGTCACGCAAGGTGAATACACGTAGCGCGAACAAGGAGTTCCTCGCCGCGAAGATGGATGTTGGTGTTTTGAGAAATTGAGACAACGGCCACTGTCGCGCGCAAGATGAATTATAACCCCGCCACCCTTAGCAAATTGGATTTCATCGAAAAAAATGGCGCGCCATCGACATAATGATATTATTTTGCATGAAACCCGCATTAGAGCGTAGCTGATAGATGATTGTCCCTTGCGCTTTTTGCGCGACATCATGTTAAACAATTTACGAAAATATTGTAAAAACACTTCTTCGCATTTTCAATCCTAATGGATTTCGCTCAGACGTTTTATCGCGTCTCGTTTGTTTACTTACGCGCAATTACATCATTTTCTTGAAGAGATAAAATTTATCTCAGATAAAATTGATCAAAATCCTGACAAGTTTCGAAACGTCGAAAATTTTCTCAATTACAGTCACGTTATTTTACATTATGTAACTATTACGTAACCATGTCTTTGCGAACCGCCAATTTGCACGCCTCCCGCAAATACTTGGATATACTTGGATTGCATTAATTAATTGCCCTAACGATAATCTTATTCCGTATTCAAATTGTTCCGCCATCCAACCCTTGTTATGCGATATCAAGTGGGCGAGAACTCGCATCGAATTGGATTAGGTCAACTTCGTCCCTCGCTTCCTTCCGCGTCCTGCCTCATCAACTATCTCGCTCTATCGCCGGCCCTTGTCAAGGCATTACGCGAAATCCAATTCCTTTACCGGGCCATACGGTAATATTCTGGAGACGGCTATATCGTATATATATATATACCTCTACCTGCTCGTACTCGTAGGAATTACCTTATGATCAAAATACGCACGACGCATCGCAGATTACATTTGACGATCCCGTTCGCCGATGCGGTAGTGGCGCGATGTTGAGCGAATCAAATTTGCTGAGCGATCTCACGTAAACTATTTCTTTAGACAACACGGCTATCATACGTTGCACGCTACGTTGCGCTCGATAGCGTTGCTCGAACGTTGATGGGTGTGTTAACATATTTAGGCGAAGGATATAACGTTGCGGCTACTCATTAGTTTCTTTTTAAGGGTTGCACCTGTTCAAACCAAAACTATTGTTTATGCAAGACTTGTAACGTGACCAGATATTTTTTGCACTCTATGAATTATGTTTTTTCGTTTTTCTCGTCGTAATAATTCCGTTCATTACTTTAAATCGCAAGTTCTTTGTGTTGATTTTTTCACAATTTGAATGCAAAAGATACCGATAACACTTTAGCACAAAACCTCTATACATTCTATAAATTTACACGCGCATATCCGATCGTATACTATAAAAGGACTTTTGATCTGGCTCCAATTAGGAAGATTATCCGAGCTTTTGCACAGAAGAACGATCACCATCGCTAAACACCGGGCATGTAAACCCCGTCAAAAGCATCAAACTTCCTACATCGTGCGGCATTAGGGAGGGATTGGACGGGATTGGGATTAATGTGCTCGTTAGCCACCATCTGTTTGCTGTTTCAGTGAATATCGTCATTCTGCTCCTTGTATCTTTTTTTAACTCCGAGTAAATTATTTCTTCTAACAATTACATACTTCTTTACGTTTTTGTAATTATTGTAACATCCAATTTTCGTAATAATTGTAATTATATTAGCTTGTATCAAAATTATTTGAATTAATAACGAAAGTACAAAACCGTTTCTTTCCCAAGTTTCTTTTTTTTTTTAATAGTTCTTTCTAGTTCGATTTGTTAGTCATTTTGTTCTTATACACCTTTAGAGCCTGATGTCTCAGATGCTTTGTTATAAAATAAGCGAACATCACAAAGATGACGGTAACTTTCTCGAAGTATCAAGAATCTTCGGTTAGCCGTGGAGAAGGGGGATGGATTACCCACCAAATAATTTTAATTAGCGTCCCCCGAACCGTCTCTGCGCGTCTTATCCATGTCCGCCGACCTACCTGCCGCTCTCTTCATTCTACATCACAACCTATCGACTTGATGATCGGATTATACCCTCGAAAGAGGTTTTCGCCTCGTTCCTCTCCCACCGTCTCCCGACGTCGCCGGGAGATCTTGAAGATAGTAATAAATTGGATGTTAAGCGGCGAAAATTGGCCAATTAGGGTAGGACGGTCGGCTTTTCCCGCCCCTAAAGTCTTTATAGGAGTAATCGACCTCCCCGCGAAACGCGAATTAATTGGTCTTTCGGTGTCTCGCTCGGCGACCCGTCGAGATTTCATCGTGAGCTTGGGGGGAACCTCTTCCCCCTTCCGCCCAAAGAGATGGAGTTCCTATACACCGTCTTATCGGATATTAATCCCTTCGTTAGCAGAGGTCAATTAATCGAAGACGTAATCTCGAACGAAATCCTGTTGTGTTCGCCGTAATATTCCCGTTCTTGTGAGGAAAACGTTTCCGAGTAGACTCTCGCGCTTATACACGCTTGTGTGTATGTACCTACGCGTTGAGAGTTACGCGGCTTGTAACACAGGTCGTAGGAAGGCAACTAAATTATTCTATAATACGTTTAGGGTCTTCTGTATTACAACCAGGGTGGATTAGAAAATTATGAGATTAATGAGCCACGTCACGCCAATGTTCACTCGGAGCTCTTCAATTGTTAATTCTACTTTACGGATTTACACTTACGAATTATGCGAATAATTACTTTACTCCATTGTACTCGCGATTTGATTCGATAAAAAAAGAAAAGAATTTTCTTACCTTTATTTTGTTCTTTTTTTTCAGCGGTAACATTTTTTTAAGTTTCGACAAAAGCGCGAACGTGAGATTTTATTATTTTCATGGACTTGTCATATTTTTTCTTTACTGTCGCAATTTTTTTTATTCTCAGTCTTTTAGGTCTCAAAAAGTCTGTTTTTATCGCGTACAATATTGTTTCGAATACACTGCGAAGATTTGTCGGGGCGAACACAATCGACAGTCCGTATAAGGTAATTTCATGTTACAAACGCGGCGCGGGACACGCTTATTTTTTTTGTGCACGATAAAACCCATTTAAGTAGCACAGTAGTCGCGTTCCAAGTGACCAGGAAAACACACGCAACAAGCCACGTGACGTTTGACGTTTGCGAATAAAGGACTTGGACCGGTGCCGGTTGGGACGATGGCTGGTATAACGTCCGGCGGTAAAACGTCGTTTTCACGAATGAGACCGGCACGGTCGATTACCACGCTATGCGTGGAACATAACGGCGCGGAATAAATGCAGTTATGCACTTGGCGATTTTCCTTTCAGCGCGCGCCACGCACAATGCGTGCTCTGAAATTCACTTTGAGTTTACGTGTTTCCGACTCTCCGCTTTCTTTCCGCGTCACCTACGAATTCGCGTAACAACAATATTTCCTTTTATACGTGCGTTTATTCGTGTTGATTTGGTAACGTTTGATAACGTTAATTCTTTAATAATAAATGTTTAAAGGAAATATCGTAAATTTTTAATAAATGTACTCTCTAAATTTTTTGGAGTGAGATATCACTCTTTTGGAGTGAAATGTCATTCCAAGCAATCATGAAAATACTGCCAGTCTAAAAGAATGAAACTTCCACTTTTCGAAAGAAGTGAAATTATTCATTCTTTCTTTGGATTATCAAAAACCTTAACCTCTATCGTATCTTTTTGATTTTACTTATACATACAAGTATAAACCGACTTATCTCTGGTGGATTCATTGTCGAATGTGTTTGTTCACATTAACATTTGTAAAATTTACAAATACAAATATAAATTTACCAAATACGTCGCTTGTATGTTAAGTAGCCAATTTAACGCCGATACTGAAACAAGACAAGAAGGCGATTTCATTTTAAGTTGGAGTAAAGTTTGGCACTCTTCACTTTAGAGTGAAAATTTGGCAAACTTCACTTTAAAACTAAGAGCTAATTTTTTCACTCTTAGAGTATATAAATTCGTTCTATTGAAGTGAATATTGACTTTACATAAAGTGAACTAGTCAGTGACTCTATGACTAGAGTAAAAATAAGCTGGATTTTCACTCCAAAAAATTTAGAGAGCAAATGTTTGAAGAAATGTATGCGAGAAGAAACTTTTCTCGCGCAATAGCTTAATTTAGCGTAACAACGGTGTTCCAAATTATTCTGATTTTACGGCGCGACTGCGTGTGTTAATACGCCGCCGCGTGAATAGCGGTCAATGTACGTTTAGTTTTCTCATTACCACGGCTGGGGCTAATGCGGAGATTAGGCCGCCTAGCTTCGCGAGCAATGTTCGTCATAATTGTCCGTTCCCTTCTCCACCTCCTTCAACCGTTTTAATTGCACCGACGATATTTAAAGGATAATATTACTAGAAAATATGAAGCAGAGATGAAAATATCATCGTCTCACGCTAATGATTTGTAATTTATATTAAAAAAAAAAAAACGAATATTTGCCATTTTCTCAAAGAGTCAATAAAAAGCAGTTTTATTTTCATATTTAATGACATTTGATAAATTATGTGCGCGGGAAAACTTGACATGGAGCGAGTTCTTCAAAGTTAAATATAGAAATGAAATACTGGTAATTGAAAATCAACGTTCTGCAATCGACAAAGTTCAATCGAGAGCGATACGCGACGGAAATTCGCCCGAATGAATCCATCGCGCTCCCGATCGATTTACGCTATTTGCACAGCCGTGGCAAAAATCCATTACGGTAAATTTGCTCGCGATTACAAACGTTAAGGGCAGCGACGAACCGCGCGCGCAAGAGAGAGAGAGAGAGAGACGCTCGGCGATCAACACTTCGGACGATTCGGCGCGGATAGTAAAAGCAAGGCGCGCAGAACGAATTAATTCGCGCGCGAGAACGTAAAAATTAGAGTTTTACGGTGTTCAACCCCATTAATTTTCGGCCGCTGTAATACAATCGTGCCCTTCGTTCGTTTTGCTCGAAACGGTTTTCATCGCGGCGCGACCGCATGGCGTGTTAGTTTGAACGTAATACGCCACGCAGGAAGAACGAAGGCGGCGAAAGGCGGAACGAGGAAATGATTCATCGGGCTGGATGCGTGTGTATGCACAGGCCGTGAAAGGGGCGTGATGACGAGGCTTCCGTGCGTATATAGTCTGTAACGCACCCCCTGTGCTCTATCCAGTCAACGGCGTCGACCGCATGTGTGTCTGGCGCGCCACCGACCCACGTGGAATCGCAATCCGACCAATCGCCTAACACATTAGGACATTGGACGGCTTCCTCCGCGATTCACAATGTGTGATGTGTTTGCGCACTGTCATAAGACTTCGAAATGATTTTAAGAAGCGGACAACCTTTGGCCAACTCGCTTGTAATTAGCAAAATAGATAAAATGCTGGCGGACATATTACTGATTTATAATCACAAATGTCATCTACATTCGCATATGTATAAAAAGTATGTTAACGCGTTGACTGCCATTATGGATTCGATGAATCTGGCCAAAAATACCAAATCATTTAATCACCACTTTATTCTATAGATTTTGACCAAAATGTTTAATAGCTTGATGGTTCTGATACTTCTGGCTCTTGTTTTTTTTTTTTTTTTTTTGTAGAAAAAAACTCAATTGTGATCGAAACGTCCCGGAGTAAACTACGTTTTAAATTATTGTTTTGTTCATTACCACCTTGGACCGTTAGGCTCTTTGGTTTCCTTCTTCTAATTTGTTTTCACCGAGCCGTTTATCGAAACTATTTAAAACTCAATTAATAAAGAATCTTAGGTTCTTGAAGTTTCTAAACTAAGAAATATACATATATACGGTTATAAGAGCCGTTCGCAGGATATGTTGTGCGGTGTATATATATATATATATATATATGTATACAATATATATACACGGATTCACGTGTAAATTTTTCACGTGAGTTTTTGAATTAAAATTTCAATTCTTAAAATCATATAGGATGCTATACTTGCATCACATGTATGAAAGACCCCGTATATCCCCCTAACTAATTATTAAATTATTGCGAAAAATAACTATTTAAAACTCAATTGTCTCTATTTTTTCGTAATAAAACAATTCGTAATAAAAATTACAACTTTTGTTTTTTTTATGCCAATACATTATCGTACAGACGCCCAACATGATCCTTTGCATTGCGCATGTGTTACAAAAAGAATCGTAGAAGACGACGAGCAGAACATTGTCAAGTAACTCGTGGTGAGCTCCAGACCACGAGCTAATTCGTAGTCGGCAGTCGTTAACGTGTTAAGAATATTCAATTGTACACGTGATAGTACGCTGTATTACTGCTGCAATTTTTGCGGAGAGAAGTACAACATTTCTCGCGCCACGACAGTTAAGTTATTACAACTCGATGTAATGTTCAAGCGTGATAAGAGGCCGCAAATTTGCTGTAGTCAATTTATACCTGGAGAAATGGCACGCACATTCCCGATACGTTGAAAGAGAAACAGAAAATCGGAAACCAATATATCTTACCCGCCCTGTTTAGTTTTGCGATTGTAAGTGGAAGATTGATTATGACGAGGCGCCCGATAGTCTGCTTTATCGAGTTTCGTACTTCGATAGTGATATCGAGAGTATGTCGACGTTATTACATACTTTATTTTCCTTACAAGACAACGCGCCATCGAAGACACAGTAAAATACTCTCCGCGCACTTTTACCAATAAAATCTAATACGCGAGTCCTCTCTGTAATTTGTTTTTGATGGAAGAGATTCGATCGTGCGGAAAAGGTGTTACATATCGCAGGCGTTTGCGATTCGACATGGAAATTGCACGAGACAGTAATTCAAGTAAACTTCGCGCGGAATGCTCGAGGGCATCGCTAGCAGTTGTTAATCCACATCATAATCAAAGTTGATACAGGGACACAGTTGTGCTACGTTCCGTTTTCGAGAAATCCAGGTTTCGGAGATACAAATTTGGATGCAAACATTTATATATATATATACGCATATATATATATGTATATATGATAGAGCGGCTATTTCAGAATTTAACCACTGGAGATCACATTGGGATCGGAACTCCAGTTTTAATCATCTCGCAAAGTTTAATCTAATTCGCGATCAAGCTGTCTTTTCCACGTGACAAAATAGTCGCCGGCGCAACCACCGAAGACCATGATATACGGAGTGTGTGTTCCACGAAGTTCAAACACGATGAAAAACAAAAAAAAAAAGAAAAAAAAAAAAAGAAAAAAAAACACACTTTAGAAACTTCGTCTGTTTTTTTCCCCCGCGTACATGACAATCGGATTTACGACTATCGCGCTTTGACCGTCCGGCAAACTAAAAAGCCCTTTCCACGGCGAGAAAAATTTTCTCTTCCTCGTCTATGAATTTCATTACGTAAATGCGACCCCCGCGCGCATTTACGGATTTCGCGTCGTCGTCCCGAGATGAGATTGATGACGTTACAATAATGACAATATCCGCTTGGTTTATACCCCGCGGTCCTGTTATTATTTTAATATTGCGGCAAGAGAGAGAAAGAGAGAGAGAAAGAGAGAGAGAGAGGGACGCAAAGCCGCAATAATAGTATTATTTTTCGTCCACGATGCGCGTAACGATATGCGAGGCGTGTACGTGAATGTTTTTTTTCCTCCCCCTCCAAGCCCTACAAATCTCCGACGGTAAAGCATTGGCCAGTTTACCGCATATTCAGCACGCGAAAATTCATACGCCGCGATACGGTGACGGAGGCGGCGGTGGTTTCACGTATTAAAACCTGTCATATTCCATTAAGGGTTGGCTGATCGGTAATGCACAGCGTACGACCCGCTGTCCTCTATTATATTTCGCGCCCCGCGTCTCTCTTTTCCTCTTTGTTATAATTTAACGCATTTATGTGCTTCTCTCTCTCTCTCTCTCTCTTTGTCTCTCCCTCCGGTTAAGCACCGGAGGACAGATCGAAACGGGAACGGCGGCAGCTCGGGAGAGGCTGGCGTGTGACAGGCAACCAATATTTCATAATTATTGATATCCAATCGATTTCCTGCAGAACTATCAAAAGGACACGCGCGCGGCGGTCGCGATAATATATTGCTTCGGAAGTTGACGTTTCTCGGACATTCACGACTCGCAGCTGCCTATCGCCATTTCTTTCGTAGCAGCGACGGAAGGACACGCTGACTGTTATGCCAGTTTTTGTTTCCGAAAAGGAAACGCTGTAATGTACACGTGTAATAGAGAGAACAGAGACTCTCTCGTTGTTTGACACGTTAGAATATTTCCGAGCGAAAGGAAACCCGAGAGATTGACGGACGGACGGGTGGAAAAGAGAGACGCAACAACGAGAACTTTTATCGGCTGACAAGCAACCAAGCCAAAGCCGTTAATGGCTACTCAAATATGCGCCCCAGCAGCCGCAGTCCTATGGCGTGGCTTTCGAACTTCATTTTGGAAAGTTTCAACCCCCTCCGGGGATTACTTTCAAAGCTTGCATTATTTACTAGAACCGCAACAGAGGAATGGGCAGAATTCGTCACCGAAAACGAATCGCCGTCATTCCCCGGTGATATTTCGGGGAAGGGGAGGGCGGAGAAGGGAGAGGATAGGATTTTCCGTCGGTAATTATACATATTATTTCCAGAGAGTATTAATTAGACCGATAAGCGATGCGGCGTGATACATTCATTACAGTTTGACGATGGACAAGTTTATCCTTTCGCGTCGCGACGTATGTAAATTTAATATTGGCCGTGCATATTATTTAATTTGATTAATGGCGTTATTAATTAAGAGAGACAATATATCGAAAAGTATTAGCGATCAATTTCCAGAAGAATTAATTCTCTCGTAAAATAGAAAATTATTACGTGCACAGTTTTTTTTCTTTTTTTTTTTTTTATTTCTTTCTCTCTCTCTCGCTTTTTCTACTTTTATTCCCTTACAAATATATACTCATTAAATGCATATGAAACGACACAATTTAATTAGAGATTGTTTAACGATCGCGACACACGGGAATTATTCAAGAAATTATCCGATAGCTAAAAAATTAATTCGAAGTTTTTATATCTTGTACGATCAAATCGGTGCAGACGGGAGTATCTTTGTCGCCGTTAACAAGATCAATATTCGCGCAATGCAGGCAGTATTTCCTGTGACATTTTCATCAACCGAACGATTCTCACAAATCGGTCATCTGGCAGCAAGCTAGTGACTAGCGGCAATTAGTAACCGGTATCGGACAATTACCACGCCGAAGAACGATCGTCGGAATACCGTTTCGATCGTAGTGTTTCTCTCTCTCTCTCTTCTCCGGTCCGATAAATCTTGCCCAGCGTGTAATTAATCGGGCGCGAGGCACTCGAAACACAGAACCCGGCTAGTATCTGGTTGAACCCACGGTCACTGGCGCAGGAAACCGGCGCGGATGTCTTTCCTCGGCGCGCGATGTTGTATATGGTAGCGCAAGCATTATAGTGGTCGAATTTAAACGAGGTGCGCCCGCGATCTTCAGCAACGACCTGCCCTTTTATCGCGACGGAGCAGAGCGCGGTGGTGTCACGTCGCGACAAAGAGCGCGTTCGCGCGCGCGCGCGGATGTAATAAACAATCACCAATTAAAATACCTTATTACAGCGCGACAATACGCGTGGCGAAAAGAACGGGGGGGTTTTTAACGAACGACGGCGACAGTATTTAAATGGGTATTTTTCCAAGCGACGGCGGAGCGCGCGCGTGTTATTGTCGACCTCGCGAGAGCGAGCTTGGAGTAAAAGTATATGAAAGAAAGAAACACAAATTTGCCATTACTGAATTATTTTCCTTCTTTCGCTTCGCGTTCGCCGCGTCTTTTAAGGTGTCGGGGGGAGACACACACCTTCAATTTAATCGAAGAAAGAAAGAATGAGGAAAAAACAACTGATAAAAATTATTGACAAGCGAATATTAAAACTTTTTTTTTCATTTCAACTTGTGTGTATATGAGTCGTAACTCTTAAACCGAAGACGAAAAGTACAACGTTAATTGCCATCCGGGACAAGATATAATGCGAATAAATTTACCGTTTGCTTTGCGCTCGCTTATTCTTTCATTTTTCCTGCGATTTTTGAAACGTGACTACTGGTTGCCGCGCAACCAGCAGCAGCGCGGTCCCATCAGGATTATCCGTCGACGATTTACGAGCCGCGCGAAATCGTCCTTTTCTCCTCTTCCATCCGGCTTGAAACTTCTCGCGTCGATTTCACATTTGAGAGAGGCGCAAAGTGAAATTGTCCCGCTCGGAATTGGAGAGAGAAAGAGAGAGAGAGAGAAAGAGAGAGCTTCGTATTCTTATTATTGTAGCACACTCATTTCCATAATCACGATAAAATCGCGACTTTTACAACGGCGGATTATTTTTATCTCGCGAGGTAGGTATAGACGAGATTTCACTTAAACGCCGCGAATGTTTTTGTCAGGATCTTCATGGAGCCAGCGGAATTGTTGACATAATATTTTTAGGTCGTTAACCCTTCGTGGCCAGATCTAAAAAATGACGACAAAAGTTGGCCAGACCGGGTCTGTGAGATTTACGCGACTTTAAGATCGAATATCTCCGCGAAAAATCAATTAAAAATATTTTTTCAACTAGTAATAAATTTTCACGGTAGTAAAAGCCGTTCGCTGGATGTTTTGCGGATAAATATATTTTTATTTAAATTTGTTTAAGATTAAATTCTTACACATTATTTTTGAATTTAATTTTTAAAATCATAAGATGCTTGATTTGCATCTCATATATGAGAATACCCATTTTCCTTTCCCAATTAATTTAGAAATTATATTGCGAAAAAAACACCAGGAGTCGAACCTGGAATCTTCGGCTTTCCGTGCCAATATTTTTTCAATTTGGTTTTTGTGAATCAAAAGTTTGAACGATTTTGCGTCGATCAAAAACAGACAAATTGAAAAAATCTCTAGTGGTTTCAAAGGTACAAGCGTTTGAAAACGTCTGGGTTTTTCTAGAAATGCTGATGCACAATTTTTGAGCGGGTCTAGGAGACCCACGTCTGGACTTAAAGGGTTAAATGACATTTTTCTACTCAAAAGCATCTTTTTCGTTGTGAAATCTATGACAAAATAGGTTCGTAAATAAAGTTCGACATAAAATGCTGTTGAAACACTTGCTTAAGAAACGACGTGTAAGTATTTTACAAATCGGACAAGAAACGAAAATCAAATGCATGCACATAGAGCGAGCGCTTTAAAGTATGCACAATTCTCGCGTACACGATTTTCTTGCTCGTTGACTTCCATTGCTTTCTGTCGCTTGATTTATGTCTCGTATTTTTCAACCGCGCAAAGAAAATCTACTATTTTTCATCGAAAATCGACTCGGAACTAAAAAAAAAAAAAAAAAAAAAAGGGTACGAATATACGCGCATGATCGTTTTCATGTAACGACGTGCAATGAAAGGAAGTCAATGAGCTGCTTTCCGTTGGGCACGACGAGTCTGTTAAAAAAAAAAACTCGATCCATTTCTCGTCTCGCCTCTCGAATTTCATGTCCCACGATGTAGCCGATCGCCAATAAAACGTCCTTACTTTTTACGCTGTTGAACGGAACAAAGAAGCGATTTAGTGGTTTATTGACACGACACGCGAAAAGCTTTCCCGAAACGATTTCAAATGCTGTAGGGAAATTTTGTCGCGCTCTTTCGATACGATCTGCACATACACTTTGTATAAGCCTTTCGGTTTAATTAAGTTACCGCCTTCAGACGCTATATATTTCGCTTCTAACTAATTACTTACAACTAGAACTTGGAATATAACGCGAAATTATTCAAGCTGGCGTAATAATAACCGACGAATACACACGCGATATCAAAAATAATTTCTCGAGACGCGGGACGACGTCTTTGAACGCGTCTTCGACAGGTTTAATTTATTTCGAGCAGCTAACAATATTCGTGTAATTACGAAGCACAGACCGTGCTCAAACGCTTTCGCCTTCCGACACGTAATACGTTACCCTTGTACGCCACGTCCGTGCTAATTTTAACGCGCGCACCACCATGCGCGCCGCAGCGCACCCCGCGTGTGTCACACATGCGTCCGGGACTGATATGACTCTATTCGGCCGTTTGCTTAGTTAATATCAACGCTATTAAGCCCGCGCGCTGATAGGATATCGTGCCAACGCCATCGCCGTGCTGTCGCGCGTTTATACAACCAGACTAATTCGAATTAAAACGCAACGATTTTGCCTCGCGTTGGAAAGAAAATTAAGTGCCGCAATTATTGCGAGAGAGCGTCGCGAACGAAAACTGAGAGATGGTTTCATTTAGCGCGATGATCCGGGGCGTTTTACGGGGGTTTTGCTTTTTACGTAGTGAATTCAGGAAAATTGACGACGCAAATGATACTCCGGAGAGATTAAGAGGGTACTGGATACCGACTATAGAGACCTGTAAATCGACGTTTCTTAGTTCTGCTCTAGTTTCGTATTTACTGCTTTAAATCGAAAATGCTTCTACAGAAAGAAGTAAATTGTGCTAAGAGTTGGAGACCTACTATTTAAATGTCGAGAACTGAGCAAAAATTT
>QVOA01004050.1:0-13006 GCA_014825685.1 Pseudomyrmex cubaensis | reverse complement strand
ATATATATATATATATATATTTATTTATTTACAATTCAAGATATAAAAGTTTTGTGTATTTTGCAAAATCTCAATTTAAACCTGTTTATTTCAACATGAACTGATAACTCCTTAAGCTTGCATTCTTAAAGCACCGTCTAATCTGATTGTCTCTCCATTCAATAGCGGGTTTTCTACGATCTGCTGCACCAACATGGCATACTCATCGGGATTTCCAAGTCTCTGAGGAAATGGAATACTCTTTTGCAGAAAAGTACGTACTTTATCGGGTAACTCCATTAATAATGGAGTGTTAAAAAGTCCTGGAGCAATTGTTACGATACGAATTCCGTCTTTTGAAAGATCACGAGCAATCGGTAAAGTCATTCCTACGTAACACACAAAAGAAAAAAATATGCATAAAAACCATTTTGTCTCCTACACACAAAACATACATTTACGATCAATTAATACATATACCATATGTATGATTTTACAGAAATTATAATGTATATAAATAAACAATAAAACAATTTACCCACGATTGCTGCTTTCGAAGCAGAATAAGCAGCCTGACCAATTTGACCATCAAAAGCTGCCACACTAGCAGTGTTAATAATTACGCCTCTCTGACCGTCATGATTAGGAGTATTTTCAATCATTAGTCCTGCGGATAGACGAATAGTGTTGAAAGTGCCCACTGTATTAACTTGAAGAATTTTAGCAAAGTCTTCTAGTTTATGAGAAAGCTTTTTGTTGCTGTTATATGTTTTATTTGCTATAGCAATGCCTGCAGCATTAACAAGGACATCAAGCTTGCCAAATTTTTGTTTTGTTAGATCAAGAGCAGCTTGTACATCAGCTTCTGAAGTTACCTTGAAAGATAAGATAAGCAAGTTATAAAATTGACAGATCTTACATATATTCAGATAAGAAATGTGATAATATACAATAGTATATAGAAATGAAAAATAAAAAAATTTACATTATAAAGTTGTAATCAATGTACAACATACATATATATATATATGTGTGTGTGTGTGTGTGTGACAGAGAGAGAGAGTGGAAAAACAATAAATAAAAATTCTGTATTGCACAGCAATAAATGATAAAATATACAGACCAAAAAGATCAAGTTATTATTAAATAAAATCATATTAACAAATAAGAATGTGTATCAGATATTAAAAAAAAAATATATAGTTCTTGTTAATTATAGAAATAGGTTCTTATAGAAATTTCTTTTTTAGCACTTAGCTGCATTACACTCTATGCTTTAGGGTTAAATAAGAATGTTGTATTAATGATAGTATACAATGTGTTATATAAGAAATAGAAAATAAAATAAGTATAAATTAAGAGAAAATATAGTTTTTACAAGAAAAATATAACACAACACAATATATAATAACTATAAAATGTACACACATCTACAGATGCAAATATTGCATTGGCCTCTCCTAGCTCATCAGCTAGAGCTTTTCCTTTGGATACTTGTAAATCAGCAATAACTACTTTTGCACCTTGCTTAACAAATCTTTCTACAGTACCACGACCCAATCCAGAGGCACCACCAGTCACAAAAGCTGTAATACCCTGTAAAAAGATACCCTTTGTATTAGCTATTATTTCAAATATCACAAATTCACTATATTTTAAATTTATATATAATGAGAGAGAGAGAACATTAAGAAAAACGGATAACCATATAATGGTAATATTTTAATTGCTTACTTTTGTCCATCATTCCTTAATATATATTATATATATATATATATAACGTATATATATATGTACACTGCGATTATAAAATGGACAATTATTCCGAATCGTGATCTCACGATAGATCACGATAAAATTGTGCTCATTCGACGCGTTTTGAAACAAAATGAAAGAATAAAGCTGAAAAAAATATGCGTCTTGTCCACGAAGCGAGTTATTAAGCATTGAAATTGAGAACTATTTAAGTAAGGAAATCTTATTTCGTCAGATTATAGCGACGTCAATATGCGCTGTTGTAACATGCGTATGTTAGAATATAATTTGCGCAAAAATACCGCTCCACATTTGAAATACAGTATTAAATGTAAACTTGTGTTTTAACAAACGAACGTTTAACAGAGTTTATAAATGTCGGTTTCATATAAGTTTTCAAAATTTTACGGAAAACGAAATTCTACATTAGGGAACTTTCATACATTATATATTTTCAGTCACCTTGATACTTTCAAGTTTTGTTATTTTTGTTTAAACAGGAGATTATAAAAGAACGAAGAAAAGCACTTAATGCTTTTATTAACTCGCCTCGTAGATAAGATGTTTTTCGGCCAAAGTCTTCCGTTTTTAACTAAAACAAATGAGCATAATCTTATCGCGATCTGTCTTGAGACTATTTTTCTGAATAATTATTATAAAATGTACAAATATAATTTATATTTCTCCATATAATATAATAGACATACATACCTTCAACATCTTTAAATTTATTCCAAAAAAAGTTTAATAAGAGAGAATATTTGCAACACTTGGCGCTAGCAATAATAAATGTTGCTTTGAGACTCCAATTGTTTCTACTAACGTTCTGAGAATGAACTTGAAAACAAGATGACTGGCAATTACTCATCTAATCTGTGGACTTTGTACACCCGCGATATTTTACACGTTTGATCAGGGTTTGGTTTGGTTCAGTTCAGGTTTATTAAGTAAAAACTGGGTACTTTCCGGCAAGATACCGTATAACACAGTGTGAGTGAAACACACTGATGCTCTTTTTCACACTAATAGACACTGTGGATGCGTTTCGATATTCACTGCCAGTACTAAAAATCTATACTTCACGTCACATGTGCTATAGATTTTCAGTACTGACAATGAATATCGAAAGCCTGTGTTAGGGCTATCACACACAAAATGACATGGAATGCATATGCATACCATAGGACTATTTAGACCAATGAGCATTTAGCATAGTTTTATGTAAATCAATATGGACTTTATGCCAGACGCTCATTGGTCCATATAGTTTTATGCTATGCATATGCGTGAAACGGAACGTAGCTGAACCAATCATAAGTATTCCTGTAAAGAATGGAATGACTGTGATTGGCCAGTTTCATAACTTCGATTGTTATTAAAACGGTTTTACCAGTCCGTGTAAACGTAGTCATAGATTATTCAGCTGTTAAAAATGATTTTACCAATACAGATTTCAATTCTCTCTTTACTGTATATCATTTTATATATTTTACTGTAAAGTCTATTATTTTACATTATAAAAAAATATAAAGTTTATACATCCAGCATTTGGTCTAACAGATTTACTTATTATTAAAATATTAGATAGATAAATGTATATAGCAACTAGTAATTTGGATTTTGGTAAATGTCTTAGATCTCGGGTTTGTCTATAAAAATTTAAAACTAAAAAGTAAGGCTATTATCTCCTACAAATCTTTCTCCTGCATTTAATAAGTTGAAAGCAATATATATATAATTAGATGAAAAATTACTTTTTATATATTGTACACAATATTCGCAACAATATTATGTTCACGATAAAAGTAAGTTTACAATCACTGAGTCAAGTTGCCTTTTTTAGCAAGTAGAGCTTTCACATGCGATGGCAACATACAGTCAAGATCATGAAGATTGGACATAAATTTTAAATTCAATAATCTCACTAATCCACTTTGATAACCGACTATAAGCCACAAGTAACTCCATGCATTTGGATTCCAAGCTACCTAAAAATTAATATTTATTTTACTTTATGTTTTAGTTTTAATTATCTCTATATATAAAGAGAGAAGCAGAAAAATTATATATGTATAATATTCCGTGACAAATAATTTTTACTGTACTATTTTGTGAGTAAAAAAATTGAAAAAAGATTATTGACTCACCTCATTTGCAGAAGTAAACGGATATTGTTCAATATTGATTATCAAATTCTCTTTTCCATTCCGCTTACTTTTATTTTCTTTTACATCCTAAATGATAAAAATATGATTATGTAATATTATATTTTATTAATATTATTATATATTATTAATGTTATATTTTTATACAGTAAAGTTCGAATGTAAAATATACATAAAAAATTAAAAATATAATGTTATATAATTATTCATTAATCAATTTCAATTTTAAGTTATGTCTATATATAATTCGAAAACAAGTATCAAAACTTACCGCAAAATCATTGTAAAAAACTATGCCAAATCGATCTTTGCATTCATTATAAGTTTCTGGCATATAATGATAATCTCTTAAATTCTTTTTATCGCCTTTAATTTCTTTATCTCCTTTTTCTTGATGTTGTTCTGAGAAATCTATTATTTTGATAAAAGAGGTTGACTAAAAACAGGATTATTGTATTACATAAAGATAATATAAAAACAAATTAAGTAAAAAAAAAGTTTTAAAAGGCTAAATATAAAACAATGTAAGAAATAACATCTTTCACCTGTCTTTTTGTAGGAAGCAACTTGTCTGTGTGTAATAAATGATGAGGAAAGATACTTTGGATTTCTCCAGCTAATGTACCATGTGCAATGCTGTTAGCATAATCGTTAACAGTGATACTCTAAAAATTTAACTGTCATTAAGGTTTAAAAAAATTTATTTTTATTATTTATATAAAAAAATAACATGTGTTCTTACATAAGTTGGTCCATTGGCTGTCAAAATTGGACAGCATTTATATCTGTATTCCCTCAATGGTAAAACTTGAGAGAGTGTACATTTGTATCTAGAATAAAATCTTTATGTTAAAAATATGATTCTTATCATAGATATTATTAATTTTTGTAGCTATTATTAATTTTTTCCAATATATGGTAATGTGACAAACTTACCCTAGTGCATCGTCAAAACTAAGAACTGCACACGGCCAGTTTGTCATCCACTTACCGTCTACTATTATACCTTTTTTTACACAATTTTGCGGTACGTTTGTATCTTCTAAGTCCCAAAATTTATATGTTCTATCTAAGCTGCCGGAAACTAAATATCGACTCCCGCCATACGGAACTAATGCTATCACTACACGATAAGATAGAATAATTTACATTTTTTTAATTTCCTTACTTATTATATGTATTATATGAATTTACAATACTTACTACTAACTGCATTATGATGAGCAAAAAAATGTTTGAATGCACTTAGAATTCTCGTATTATTCCGCACTTGAAGTGTTAAAAAAGAGGTAGCTCTAAGATTCCATAATGCAATGTAGCCATTTGAAAAACCTGCTGCGATAATGCTAAACAATATTTGTTTTCATGTTATTTGTACATAGAGTGCAATTAACTATTTAAAAACAAATTAATTGTTAAATGCGACTCTTACTTGTGTCCATGTTCCTTTGTCCACGACAGTTTAGTGCACTGCCAGTTTTGTTCTTTTTTCTCGTATGTAACATGATTTATAACAAGTATCATCACTGGGTCGCTTTTGTAAATTGGCCATCTTATAAATCGCATACAAATATTATTAATAATACAAATATAATAAAAAATAAAAAATAGAACAAGTACATATTATGATAAACGAAATCGTTAAAATAAGACTTACAAAGTATATTTTGTTTTTTCAAATTTAAGTCCGTCTTCAAATGGTAAAGAGTAAATATTTACACATCCGTTTGAGCATGCGGCCGCGAGTAATCCCATTCGCCTAAGTGTATTTTCTTCCGCTTTGCAATTGTCCAGTCCCACATCTTGATAACATCCGGAAGGACACCATTCTAAGCACCAAACTGTACCGCTATTATGCGTGATGGCATAGGACAAAACAGGTGGTCTATTTATATTATTATTTCTGAAATAAAAATATATGTTTATGTATTTTACACACACACGCACAATAATATAACTTTCAATACACTATTGCACAAATCAAACAGAGATAGCTTGGCGAATTAATGCTGATGTAGTATATTGCTAATTCGGCCGAGATAATAGATTCAAATCTCGCCGCCTCACTTCTCGATGGTTCAGAATCTCTTTTGTCGAAAAACGTAAATTCTCGGGAAAAAGAGTACGAAGCACGATTTGACAAATATAATAGTCTAAGAAGTTATAACCTTGTTTTCTCTTTAAGGAGAACTACAATATACAGTACAATTCCCGTATTTTCACGTTCTATATTGTCACGGTAATTCTTTTATTTCACTTATTTCTATCATGTTACTTCCCCACTACCGACTGTTACAGGCACTTTGCATGCGCAAGATTCTTGTTAAAAATTGAAGAAATACAGGGGAAACGTGAGAATAAAAAAATTTATAGGTTTCATTGACGTGAAAAATATAAGAATTTTGTTATATTAAGTTGTTAGTTAAAATCGCATGTGTTTTACTTACTCATGATTTAAATTTCCAACATTCCATATTTGAATAATATTCGGTTGAGAATAACTTTTTCCTACGGCATATTCGCTTTGCATAGTTGGGTGTGTGCTGATTGCAACATATTGTGTTGGATTTTTAGTATACATCGGCGATGGAATAGGTAACCATGCTAAAGCCCATACAGGACCACCAACAAAGAATGTTGGTACATCTGATGCAATATATAATTTGATTTACGCGCATATTAAGTAAAAATATAAGTAAAATTAATAATAGGTTAAAATTTTTAGTAGCACTTGATTACATTGTTTTCAATAAACTGTTAGTTTTGCAATCTAAATAACAAAAGTTATAACGTACCGTCATAAATATCGCTCTCGAATCTACGCAGACGGTTCCACTTATCATTATCAAAATATCTTGTATCTTTTGATGAATTATCGTTCACTTGTTTCATAGCCATTGAAATTTCCACTTCGGGGAAATATTTTGCGGCATCATTATTTGACAATAATATAAAATTGTTTGGCATAAGACAATTAAATAACGTAAACTCGTAATTATTTAGCTGGCTGTTGCAAATAAAAAACTTAAATTTTTATAGAGCGAAAGATACATATATACGCATACATTAAAATATACGCGCGGGCGCGCAATCTATTTAAAGGGGACTTACAATTCAAGAGTCCAATATAAAGTTGGCTTAAAAAGTTCAATTGACTGTGGGTTTTGTGCCAAGTCTTTATCCAAAACAACTATTTTCTTGTATTTTGTTTCTAAAATTTCAGAAGAATATGTTTTATATTATTAATTATCTTCGTCTAATATTATAGCGAGAAAATAAATTTGTTATTTCCAATGTGACGCAGTTCAAGCGCCACTTCGTTGCGCGTGAACTTGGCGCGAGGCACTACCGTGCCTCTTGATTTATTTACTCGACTTACTTGGTCTGTCAAAACGATATTTGTTTTTTTTACTAAATTCATTTATGTTTTCATCCGACGAATTCTCCTCGTCCTCCTCATTTTCCTCACTTTCTTCATCGTTTTCATCAAAATCAGGATCTTTTTCAAAGTCTTCACTTACATGAGCTTTTTTTAAATGAGTTTTGAGTTTGTTTTTAGAACTTGCGGTAAATGTGCAAAGTTTACACAGAAAACTCTGAAAAAGGAAGTTTTTTCTTTATGTGTGTGTGTGTGGTTAATTATTTATATATATAGTAGAAGTTAAATTTACCTCATGCGGAATAAAATTACATTTAAAACAATGTTCCAAGATACTTTCATAAGAAGAACACTTATAAGTACAACTTGTTTGTCTACAACATGCAATACCGTTTGAAGCCAAATCTCTCTTCCAAATAGCTTTCCAAATGCTTGGTATTCTTCTTTCAGTTTGCTGCTTCTGTATGTATACAGAATATTTATATGTACATTTATATATACATATATATATATATATATATATATGTATATATATACACACACACACACACACACACACCCACACACACACACACACACGTGTATGTAATTATCCGTGTATATATCAACTAAAATATAACTGATATTATTAAACTTCATCACATACCGCTATAAAAGAATCGCGTCTTATTTTTTTGAGTGGAAGTTCTTCATTTGCATATTTGTTGAGCTCCATTATCTTTGGTACTGCTCTGCAATTAAAGCATCAAACATAGTAGACAGGAAGATTAAAACATTTATTTTTCTGAGTTTTATGTGAAACAGAACAATCAATAATTTAAGAAAAACATAATATTAAAGTAATTTAAATAATATTTGTTAAAAATATTTGCTTTACCTTTCTGCAGCTTTCCGTTTAACTCTTTCTGTTTCTATACTTGGCATCTCTGTATTCATAGGTTCTTTATCTTTGTTCTTTTCTAAATGCTTATGATAACGTTCGTGTATTTCCATAGAAGAGGGCATCATAACAGCTTGACAAATAGAACATGTCATCATTAATGCTTGCTTCTCCTATAATAAAAACACACGACATTTTTTAAATAAATTAATAAAATAAATACATATGTTAAAACAAATCTTAGTAATTGGTCTTAAACATACATATACACACAGAAACAAAAAGAGAAAGAGAGATAAAAAGAGAGAGAAAGAGGAGAAAAAAATGTGTACGCATGTGAGTATAATTTTCATGTTGCTTATACTTACTGCTTCTGACTTTCCGCAAAATTGCATATGTGATATAAAGCCAACAACACTTCGTTTTGCAACTCCACACTTTTCACATATTAGATAGGAATGGGTACGTTGGTATGTCCTTTTCTTTTTCGTTTTAAGAGCAGAAGCTAACACTTTTTTCAACATTTTGTCGTTATTTTCAAAGTTCTGTATAAATAAGTTTACCATATATAGATATACATGTTTCATAATGTTGTATATTATATCTTTAGAGTATTCACTTACCAATGGTTCTTCATTTTCACGCCAAGCCATATTATTATGGCGATACAAATTATGTGCAGACCACTGTCTTTTCTGTATTTGTTCTTGGCATTTCGCACAAGTTACTAATTCTATCTGTAAATTAAAGTGTGTAAGAAAATCAAATTGTAATTAGTGTTAAAATATTTTCAGTAATTACATATTTAATATAATATCCTCAACGCGGATTTCAATAAAATTATGTCTAACATGTTTTAACATAATACGAGACTAAAAAAGGGTAATTATTCCGTTTAGTTTTATCCACAGCACAATCTTGATGAAATTATGCTTGTTTGATGTTTTTGCACAAAACGTAAGAATCTGAAAGATAAAAAGCTAAAAGACGAACTCTCTGCGAAGCAAATTACAGCGCAATTTCTATATTCTCACGACGTCGAAACGATATAGATCGGTATTCATGTTCAAATCT
This sequence comes from Pseudomyrmex cubaensis, assembly GCA_014825685.1. Classification (NCBI taxonomy): domain Eukaryota; kingdom Metazoa; phylum Arthropoda; class Insecta; order Hymenoptera; family Formicidae; genus Pseudomyrmex; species Pseudomyrmex cubaensis. Next base: position 3,774 of record QVOA01004050.1, on the reverse strand, counting down.
TAGCTAAGATCGTTTTAAATTCATTTTCAGATAGTTTTATAGCCAATGAGACAGTTTGTATGACCTCTTAATCAGTTTACAATGATCTATACTAAACTATATAAAATCGGACTATAAATACCACTCATAAACTCCTTATCCTTATTCTTCTCCTGTATTCTTTCATCACTCTTTGACAACAATCTTGTGCAAAATGATATTGCGCATGTAAAAGCTGCAATCCTGATATGTGTGATTAGCATGCGAGTTTCTGTAACAGTTGATAGCGTCGTAATAGTACATCAGATATAAGATCAAGAGAATCGCTATTAGAGCAAGATTAAAAATAACTGAGATAGATGAAAAAACACATACTGTGCGTGAGAATAAAAAACTCAGTTCAGTTCGTGAAATTATAGGAACTATGCTGTAGTAAATAGATATAATAAATAATATAATCAGACAGCCAAAAGTGTGTTACATCTGTAATATTTTGTATATGCATTTATTATTTGCACTAAAAAAACGAAGTTATTTAATTATTGTTTGCGCTGTAGTCATATGTACATGCTCATACAAACGTGTTTCTGTGTGTCACTATATTCTGAAAAAATAACATTTCCTATCCTTTAAAGCAAGCAACTTTAACGCTTAACAACTCGCTTCATGAACGCACTCGCTAATTTGGCATTTTTTCTTTCAGATTCTTTCGTACGCACAAAAATGCGTTAAACAAGCAATTTCAAGATTCACGCTATGCATATCAAACTGAATAATTATCGCATTTTCTATTGCTGCTTACATTCTTTTCAATATTCGAAGTATTTAAACTCGTCTTATTATTTTCAATACTTATTTCAAGGTTGGGTTTTGTATCTTCCAAATCTAATTTCTTATCTTCTGTTTCTCTTAACGTAGAAACAGTTTTTTGTTTAGAAGAAGGAACATATTCCTTATCTAACGACCTTCGTAATACTCCTCTACCACGACCTCGTCTTCCACCCCGACCTCTACTACCAACTGGTCGACCACGCTTCTTGATACCAAATTCATCTTCAACATTACTGTCATCATTTACATCATCTAGTTCACTAGTAGCAATTGTGATTTTTCTAGTATACCTTTTGCTGCGTGTCATGTATTTGGTATTAACAGTGTTTTCCGAGATACCATTATTATTTATTATTGTATTATGTGGTATATTTCTATTTGTAGAATTGTCTACTGTTTTTCTAGGTCTACCTCTTTTTTTTTTTGGTGCAGATAATTGTACTTGTTCTATATATTGTACTTCTGCAATATTTATTGTTTTTATCTTAGACAAACAAGTTCAAATATAGACAACAAAAGATTTATTTCTCACAAAACAAGTTTGTGAACTATACAAAATATGTGCTCTTTCTTACCTTTATCAGAAATATTATCAGATATATTTTGTGCATTAGGACTAACAGTACATACTTTTATACTACATTCAGGTATTTTGTTATTCACTTTATGTATGCTTGAACATTCACTTTTAAATGGTGCAAAAAATGCATTATCTTGGTTGCTCATATTTGAAATAATTGTATTTTTAAAAATTTAAAACAAATGTTAAAGCAATCTTTTGTATTGTACCATATATATTTGTCCTGAAAGCAGAAAAAACAAAAATAGAAAAAAGAAATTTACACAATATACAACCACTATTATTGTATACTTAATGCTTCTACATATGTTATTAACTTTTAATAATTATTTTAACAACTCAAATAATTAATAAATTTATGCTGCACTTGTTAAGTTTAACTTCCTCAGTCCCAATCTTGATAAAATTATGCTTATGCAACATGTTTTTAGCGTGAAACTAACAAGAAAAACTTTGATGTTTTCTTCACAAAGCGAGTTATCAAGTGTTAAAGTATCGCACTATTTCAGGTTAGGTTAGGTTAGAAAATCAATGCTGAATGTAACGACGTGAGCATGCGCTGTAGCATAATTTATACAATTAGTCTGTATGTACGAGGCGTTCTTCATTTCGTTTCCTTGTACTCTTTCGCATATAAGCAAAAATGTATAAATTTGAGTAGTATCAAAACAAACAAAAATACTGCATAAGAAGTTTCAATATAGAATCTTGCTCATGACTACTGAACATGCCCATGTCGCTACATTCTGTCAAAATCTCTTAACCTTCAAAAATAGCATCTTTAACGTTTAACAACTCGCTGTAAAAAGTAAATACATCTTTAAGTTTTTCTGTAGGATTCATATGTTTCAAGTCAAATAAACATTTTTTTTTTTTTTTCTTTTCTTTTTATCAAGATTGCGGCTGAAGAAGCTAAACTTAACACTTATCATTTATGCTTATCGACACGTTCTTTGTGTGAAACAAGAGAAATAAACATGTACCTTGATCATGAAGAATGTTAAATTGTATTTTAACAATATCTCGGCAAAGAACTACACAAAACAGCTGATACCTATTTATATAATAAGTTAGTATTTTCACCCTGAATCCTGATAAATGTGCTTGATCGACGCTTCTCAACATAGAACAAAAAAATCTAACAGAAAAACGTACAGCTGTAATGCGGCCAGTGAATGCGGCTCAATACGACTACGAATGATTCGTTGTGACGCGGCTGAGTTCTAGGGTCGATTGTGTATCACGCAATGTAGTGAAAATTACAAAAGTGAGCAAATTTACTAAAATATCTATGATCTTGTTGGTCAACAGCTAGTGAATTTGCTCACTTTTATAATTTTCACTACGTTGCATAGATACACAATCGACCCTCTTATTCAACGCAGCCAATGTCAGAACGCAAAACCTATGTACATACAGAGAGAGAAGATTGAGAGCGGCCGCAATTCCACATAGGGGTAAAATAATGGGCAGAGTGGGGAGAGAGTTGCGTGCGGAATTGGCGAAACATTTGCTGACAGCCAATGGTTGTAGAGTGAGAAGAGAGGCGATGCGCAGAACGGACGAATTTGCGTCGGTCCGCGGACCTTTCTCTCAATGAACAGACTGTAGATAGCAGTGAGAAGCCTGAGATCGGCCACAGCTATAAGAGTTTCTTCTAACCGCTTTTCGTGGACTTGATTCTATTCCGTGCTATAACACCGACGTGGTGGGATACGCACACAAGCGAGAACCGCCGTCATACATCAACATACTGCACTCTTCCACGAGCGCACACGGACAGCGGTTCTCGCTTGTTTGTGTATCCCCACCACGTCAGTGTTCTTATAGCACGGAATAGAAAAGGCCTATCTACATAAAACGCAGATGCGGGTCGCATGTTGCAGGTCTTGCGGAATTGATCAAATCAGTCAATCAGCCAACGTGATTGGTCAAAACCGTTTTAATAACAACCGAAGTTATGAAACTGGCCAATCACAGTCATTCCATTTTTTACAGAAATACTTATGATTGGTTAGTTTCGTGAAAATGGTTGTTATTAAAACGGTTTTATCAGTGCGTGTAAACGTAGTCTATGATCGCGATCGCGGATTGCACTTCCAATTGAACGTTCAAACATCAGTACGTCGGTAACATCGGCAAAAGAGGAGACGATCGTTTGATTGCGACACGGTCAATACTCGTGACTGTTGTAAGCGACAAGTGAAACCTACTTTGTACATTTTGTTAATACATGAGGTTTGTTCTTTTTCCATACACTAGCTGCACTAGTTCACACAATCTTTTTTTACCCGTATTAGGGCCGGTTGTTCCATCTTCAGATAAAATATCTGACAGTTTACCTAATAATTAAAACTCTGATTTGCATTGTTCTACGTGTCGAA
>QVOA01004049.1:0-14709 GCA_014825685.1 Pseudomyrmex cubaensis | reverse complement strand
TTTTTTTTTTTTTTTTTTCAAAAAAAAAAACAAAAGAGGAGACGCGCGGTTGCGACGGCAAACCGCGATCTTCTCTCTTTCGCGTGTTTCTGTATACGATCATCATTGTTTGTCAACCGACTTGTTAATTTGATTTCTGTCTGCAAACAAAAAAACAAACGTATTGTACAACAAGAGCGAGCAAAGAAGCGATTGCGATCGCACGTAACAATTGTCGCCTCGTGCATTACCGACGTTCTTGCTTTAACAAAAAAAAAGAAAAACAACTACAAGAGATTAAGATAAGATAAATTTATCTCGCGACGAATGGCAGCACGAGACAAAAGGTCTTCGCTAAACGCTGTAAAAGATAAATCGCGCGCGCGATTTGTTGCGAAAGAGTGTCGGAATGCAGAGACCGCAGGTGCGTTAATTTAAGCGAGCGTGAACGAACGAACCGAGAAGCTCCTCGATCGCTTTTCGATCGCTCTTTTTTTTCCTCCCCCTCCGACCTTTATGTTACTTCCTTGTATTTCTCTCCGAGACAAATGTTTCTCTCGCTCGCGAAATTCTCATCGACCCAAAATCCGAAAAAATCAATTGTCTCCGATCAATCTTTGTAATTTCTTTGTTTTCTTTTTTCCCTCCGTGCCTACCGTTCTGTAACTTTCCTCGGCTTTCGTTTCCTCGCGACACCGGAGGAAGTCTCCAACGAAAGTCGCGAGCGACTCCCTTTCCTGGTCGTGCGCGCGACCGGAGCCAGTTACTTGCGTTTCTCTCTCGTTGTTTCATTGGCGTTTCTCTTTTGCGATGAGTTTTTCCTTCTTTTCCTGCGCGTTTTTTTTTTTTCTTCTTGCTCCCGCGGCCTCTCGGTCGCGTCACGACCATCCACAAAACGCTCCGAGAACTCATGTACAGTCGACGTAACGATCTGCAGGGACGGCGCGTCTCTCGAGTTTTCGCGCCGCGTCTCGGTTCGCGATCGATCAGTTTGTTGTCGATCGATTCGTCTTGCGGGCGAGAAAACACCGTCGTCGTCCGCAACGGGGACGAGACTCTATCTCGTGGAAGCACCAACGACGGTCGGTGTCTGATTTCTGAACGACAGAATTCTGAACGACGGACGAGCAACGTCCGCGCGAAGCATCGTTACGTCGACTTACGCGACGACGACGACGACGACGACGACGATGACGACGACGGCGACGACAACGACGACGACGATAACGACGCGAGAACGCGTTCGTTTTGCTTCTCTTTGCGAACGATGAAAAAAAAAAGAAAAAAAAAACAAAAGAGAAAGTAACAAGAGGTGAAAGAGTGAACCTTTTTTTCCTCCCCCCCGGAACTTTTGGGCGAGGAGAAAGGTGTCGATATTACGGCTAAAGAGTTAAGCGATGCGCAATTTAATTATAACAAATTGATGTAAGCGAATGGAAAAAAATCAATACTTTTCATTGAGATGATATCTGGATTTCAATAAACTTGATACCTCGAAACAGTCCGGACGAACAACCCGGAGAGAGAGAGCGTGCGACCGGTGACGATCGTTGCGCGGTGACATTTTTGGATTTTTTTTTTGTTTTTTTGTTTTTTCTCTCTCTATGATAATATCGTCGCCACTCGCGGCATTACCGGCAATGCTCTTCTCGATGGGGCTCTCTGTTTTTTTTTTTTTTTCTATACCGATTATTCCACCAATCTTTCGCCCTCCGGATCACGGAGGGTGCGTTGCGAGTTTTTCTTTTTTTTTCATCGCGGAGATCCAGCCGAGACGATTTTTCACAATTTCGCGTTTTCTTTTTCTCAAAGTGTGGAAACAAAAACTGTGAGAGAACACTTGCGATTGTTGAATTTCACAAATCGCGCGTGTGTGTCAAGGAGAATAACACGAACTCGGAAAGAAACTCGCCTAAAACCGAGAGAACTGTATGTATGAAAAGAGAGAGAGTGAGAGAGTGTGTGAGATTTTGGTGCACATAAAACTTTGTTTAAGTGAGAAACGGCCGACGAAGAAGTGGAGATCGATTAAAGGTGATTCGGAAGACGAGAGAGAGGAATTTGTCGAATTCTACCGTCGAAGTGTGGCGCGCGAAACACATGCTTAGAATTCGCAAAAAAAAACAAAAATCCAAAGTACACCTGGAAACTGTTGTGATTGACTGCGCGGGAAGTCTGAAAACAAAACACTGAATCCGAAAACACGAGATTCGATCGTTTTGCTTTCCATTTACATAAGTAAGATTTAAGTCTGCAAATGTTGAAAGCAAGAGAGAGAGAGAGAGAGAGAGAGACGAATATCTCCTTACCGAGACGGTAACGGACAGGTATTCTAGAGAAAAAAAAACGATAAATGCAAGAAGAGAGAGAGAGAGAGACTGAGAGAGTCATCTTGTACTAACTACCGTCCACCTGACGTCTCGAGATCGTTGCTCGCACAAAAAAAAAAAAGCGAAGAACACAGCGACTCGAAGTAGACCGACGAACGTGGGTCTCTTCAACGTTATTTCATTCCTCCGTATGTTTCTTCCAGAATCCGATAATGAAAGTGCGCCGTCGCCCGTAAAGTCTCAGCCCAAGGTACCTTACTGCAAAACCTATGAACAGATGAGACTGGAGGAGATCCAGGCGGAGAGCGCGGCTTATTACTCGTACGGATACGACGAGCGCGACGCGCCCCGGGACATCTCTCTGACTCCTCGGCTCCGAAACCAGGCGGACGTGGGCAGAGCAAAGATCATTGGCACCAGCCGCGGTAGCGGATGGATCTGTGTAAATCCGTTCAAAGTCAAGAAAGACGAAGTACCGACGAAGGAGGATTTGGACTTTCAGGTGCTGAGTCTGGATGAGATTCGACGTCGGAAAAAGGAGAAAGAGCTGGTCGCCAAAGAAACAACGGAGAAGCCGGACGAGTCTTCTCCTTCGCCGTCCTCGCCGGTCGAGGCGAAGACGGCCGTGAAGAGGCACTCGCACGAGCATTGCGACAAGGAGAGCCCGATTAAAAAGCGAAAGATCAGTTCCGAATTCGTTCAGAGCATCGAAACAACGCCCGCGGTCAAGGTGGCGCCGGTGAAGCTGCGGAGGTTCATGAAAGTCAGCACCACGCAGGAAGTAGCCGAGACGCAGCCGTGCAAAGACGTGGACGAGGAACCGTCGACGGACGATCAGAACGACCAGTCGTCTTGCCGCGCGAGATTGGAGGATCGCAGCGACGAGCCGGTGAACAGGAGGGGCGAGGTCGAAGTGAGACTGTGCGACAGCAGCACGAACGAGGAGAGGCAATCGGAGCAGCCTGATAGCCGGACGTACACCACCACGTCGGACGACATTATGAGCAGCGTGCTGTTCGACGGCACTCAACCGAGCACGAACACGGAGGAAGAGTACCTGAGACTGGACCTAGCGTCGTCCGACGATATCATGAAGGACATTGAGGATCTGCTCAAATAGAAGAGCGCGACCATTTGTGATTTCTATAAAAGGACTTACGCGAACGGATACAATACTCGGCGCGCGCGCTCGCTTCCGACGTGGTCCGACGTTTTAAACAGATGTTTTTAAACACAAGATTTTGATGATCGAATGCATCTCATTGCAGATATGGACGACGGAAGTGCGGCGACGAGAGACTTTGAAAAATAGCGTGAATTTATTAGGTCATTGGAGGTGGTCAAGTCCTCCGTTTCTTTTTTTTTTTTTTTTTTATTACGTTTTACGTTTGTTGCACTGTGCCCGGAAGTTTTACATTTGCTCCATATTTCATCTGTTTTTTTCATCTACTTTGCGTGTATTTTTTTTTTTTTTTTTAATAAGATAAAAAGCAGATTTTTATACGTAATAGCTGTTTCAAATTCTGAAGGCATTTCTCTTTTAATATACCGGTAATTAGTACTGGTAATTACTGTAGTGCATTGTGCAGCAATTTTATAGTGTGAAAAAATTATTCCTCAAATATATACGCACGTATATACGCGTGGGTATAAATTTAACCTTGAGATTACTTCTTTCGTTTTCCACGATTGAAAACTCATATAGCTTTTGTAACTAGCTTTTATAACTTCTATGAATGAATTTATAAGCATTTTAGGTGTTGATTTATTTATTTTCACTAAGCGATCGAATTTGCGTTTCACAGCACAGTTGCTTCTGTCCGTGGACACATTTGGCTCGTTTGGGCCGGCGTTCGTGGATGGATTTTTTTTCTCTCTTAGAAGAAAAAGTAATCCGGGGTTAAAAAAAAACCGTGCCGGCAGAAATGCAATAACAAGTGATCTTTAGTGGGGATTTTTAGAGAAAATACAGCAGGTGTTCAAATGTAAATTAATTATTAAATCGAAATAAATATACAATTGTTACATTTGCAAGGTAAAACGATGCTCTTCTCTCTCTTTTTTTTTTCTTCTGTGTCTTACATTATTCTCCACATTGTGTTTGTGTTTCTTCTACTTCCCTGTATAACTGATTCGATCGTTTCTCGATTTGCGTAATCGATAACGCAGGCGGGGATCGTTGACGCACGTGGTCGATTGATTCGCGCCAACGTGATCGACCGACGTGACCACGTCGAGAAGATTTGATGGTGGATGATGGAAACACAGCGTCGAGTGAGTATATAAATACGAGTTGATCCAAGGAATCGAGATGTGAACACGTTCGGGAAGGAGTCTTGAGCTTGATTTCTGAACGGGAGAATCGCGCGGCGACGTTTGTCAAATCATTGGCATTTCCGTTTCTTCGGCGAAGAAACGTTTTCTCTAATTTTTCTCCGCGCGCGCGCGCGCGAATAAATTTTCTCTCCGATTAGAAAACAAGCATTGAGATAACTCTTGATAATTAAATGCACACACTATTTATTTAGAATGCATAAATCGTTACGCTTAACATATCTGGCCTAAGGGAAATCACAATCAGCATTTTTTTCTCTCTCTCTCTCTCTTTCGCTTGCACCGAATACAAATTGCGAATTAATTAATTTTTGTCGTCAAAAGTGTTTTCTTTTTTTTCTCGTTTACTTAGAGAGAATTAGAGTCGAACTATGTTGCATATACGATGTACAAATGACCGTAGCTTTTTCTTACGATGTACACACGACAAAAAACTCACGTTTATTTTATTTACTCTCTCCGCGCTCGTTTTACTCGATTATTTTAAATAATATGTAACATAATTACTTCCGACTTAGAAACTATTTTTTTTTTTTATTTTTTTTATTTTTTTTTTATTTCCTCTTTTCCTTCTCGGCCTACACAGAAGTAGTTTATACACATCTACGTGAGAACGTGTTTTCTTTTTTATTTTTTTTTCTGCGAGTAAAAACTCCGCGAGAATTCTCGAGAGCGATTTTCCCTTCTTCTCTCCGATTTTTTCACGCTAATTATTTTTCTTTTCTTTTCTTTTTTTTTATACACGAGTTGCACATTGCCGACGATTTATATATATATTTTTTTCTTTTTTCATCGCGTCTCACCCCGCTCGATTCTCTGTTTCTTTTTTTTTTTTTTTTTTTTTTTTTTTTTTTTATTATTTTACGAATAAAACGGAGAGCTTGTGATAATTAGAAGTGCGCATATTGTTTCGGGAGGATTTTCCATTCGCGACACCTTGCCGATCGCAAATGTCAACGCTTTGCAGTCATCGTGTGTGTGTGTGTGTTACAAAGATCGTGTTTATGAATAATAAAAACTGATAAAAAAGAGAACCGTCGTCTTACGATATCAATATAATTGTGTTAGTACGAAGTTAGGGCGAAGAAAGCGGCGTTAGTTCGTCTAACGATCGGTGGAAACGTGGATCGGTAAGGTGTCACGGTCGCAAGTGTAAATACTAAGTTTTTTTTTTTTTTATTTAGCACAGGACAGAAGGGATTTGATTTAACGATGATAAGAGATTCTCACGACTATACACACAAATCGATTAAATTATATTATTCTGTAACTCAAAAAATTTGGCATGCCACGTCTTTTTTTTCCTTTTTGTTTGTTTGTATTGCAATCGTGCGCGAGTATATGTAACCGCCGCGATTTGTCATTGACAGAAGAAGAAAACGGATTCGACTGACAAGTTAAATTTTCAATCAGTGTGAAAAAGTATATAATACCTATTCCTCGCGAATTACCTTCAGCGCGGCAGAACGAAATTTCCGAAGTTTCTTCTTCGCGTATCTCGGACGATTTTTTTGTTTTTTTTTTGTTTTTTTGTTTTTTCGCCGATCGACAGAGCGCGTCGGCGATGTTTTTTCGCAGAGACGCGAATAAATTAAAAACTCGTATCTACGCAGAGAATGGCTTTGGCTTTGGACGAAATACATATTAGGGATGACAGTCCGCTCGGATTCTCATGCTTCTCTATGGAACCGGTGGTTTCGCACGCGAATCACAACGTGCGGATTTTTTCCGGAGACTAAAAAAAAACGACCGCGTCGTAACCGGGCGTCGTTCTCTTTCTCTTTCTCTCTCTCTCTTTCTCTCTCTCGGTTTTTCTCGCGCGCGACGCGCAGAGATCGTTAACCAGAGAGACGAAGAAGCTCTACGGAGATGAGGTCGGCGTCGACGACCACCACGGTCACTGCAGCCTCGGCGACCAGTATTGCGCCGCCATGTCCGGTGCCGGTTGGCCTGGTACCGCGATCGGCACACTGACGCCGGGTGATATCAGACCTGCAAGAGAACACGTGCCGATTCAATTAACTGGTTTTAGGATTTTAATTATACAATTATAGAGAATAATATAGAAAATACACACAGACGACGTGAAGGGAGAAAATGTCAACTAGAACATTTTTATTTGACTTCGTAGATATTGTTCTCTTTCTTGCAGAAAGATCAATTGTAATTTAATAATAATAATATTCATATTATTATACATATATGTATACACGTGACGTAATAAAATGTAATGTATATTATTAATACACATGTTTTACGAGGCAAACAATGTGCTCACATACACAGTTTTTTAATATCTCCTTCTGTCAAATATAAACATTGTACGAGAGCGATCTACGGACACCTACAATCCGCCAAGACACCAGACAGAAAAACAAGAAGCGTTCAGCCTTGCGATGATGCAAGCGAAAAAATTCACAGACACCGTGAAGCTGAATTGCTGATAGAATAAATCTAATGGGCATCTTTCCAATGATCGGCACTTATTAATTTTTTCTACAAATACACGGTTCTACTGAGTAAATAAAAAAATAAGACTTTGAGAGAACCACACGCTGGGTGGAGAGAAACATATTTTCAACGTGTAAATTAACATGAAAGATCCGAATTGAATAACAATTCTAAAATTCATGGAAGATGCTACTTTGCATCGCTTGTGAATTATTCGTTTTACACCCCCGATAAAATTTTAAAAAATCCCCTTTTTCGCAACAGATTTGTGAAATTTTCCACGAATAAATTTCACATTTATGAGACGCAAATCAAGCATCTATTTTTTTTTTAACTTTTTGAATTAAATTCAATTCGAATTTCCATGCGTATTGATTTACACGTTTGGGGAAGCAAATAAAATATATACATTTGCGTGTATATCGACCCTTGGTTGTTGTAACATTCTATTGCGAAAAAGACACCTTGATCGGGAGTCGCAAATCTCCCGCGTTCCGTGCGAGAAAAATTTTGCACGTAAATCCAGCGTATGAATCTCAAAGTCCCACTTCTTGTGTTAGTTGATTTCTTCTAGTTGTTAACAATTTTATCCATGAGTTTATTTGTCATTATGGTAGAATTAATTTAGACTTTTTATGAAAATGTTATTTTAGGATGTTTTAGTTGCTACTGTTGAAAAATTGATCAGGTCTTTAACCCGTCGTCACCACACCTCAATCCAGTATATACGTTGTCACCACACTGGTGCAATTTTGCACTTCGCTTGTTTGAAGTTGAATAACTTTCCAGTAATGAGTTGATAAATAATTTAAAAAACTAGTGAAAATACCTCAGGAAAAATTCTCGGAAATTGAATGGAATTAGTTAAAAATGTTGAAAAAAATTCTTCTTAGTGAAAAATGAAAAAAATAAAAAGAACCTTTTGAAAAAATCGTGTTTTTCCAATTTCTGTTGGTACACCAGTGTGGCGACAACGGGTTAAAGTGCCAATCATTAGATGTTTCATTCTACTCATCGCGAAGAGAGAAAAATCAGAAAATGCGATCGCGCGAAAAAGGGACGATGATTTAGGGAGAGGAGCGGAAGGGGGCACGAGTGAGAATGAGAAGGAGGGAAGGGGAGGGTTTGGGGAGAGAAAAGCGTATATAATCCATTACCGGCGAGCTCGATAGCGTGTTATCCATGGTAGCCGTAGTAGTAGTCCATCGGCTAGAGTGCAAGCAGCGAATGCAGTGAGTGCGGTAGACACTCACCGGTCGAGCTGGCGTTCTGGTTGTACTGATTGAGACTGGCCGCGTGATAGGGCTGCGTGGGGCTGCAGGTCGGCCGGGCGCCGTAACCGAGATGCAGAGGCTCGTAGCTCGGCGGTCTCGCCACCCCGCACGAGTAGCCGTTGTCCCGTTGTTGTAGACACGCGCCGGGACTCGGGCCGACGGTCATGCCCACGGTCATGCCCATCGGGCTCATGCCACCCCCGGCGGACAGCGAGGACATGCTGCTCGTCGTGTGCTGATTCTGCTGACTCGCGCCCGACATCGTGAAGCTCGGCATCGACGTCATCGGGCTGCAAAAAATAAACGACATTTGTATATTTCGACTGTTGCTTTAACGTTTCGTCTTTTCTGTAAAAGTTTTGTTAAAAGATATTTTAACGAATTGACATTATCCTAACAAAAACCCTATAACAAATCGTTATCAAATTATTTTAACCCTCGGAGACGTTTATTCTTTGGAGAACTAAGTCACTTCGGTATAAAATACTAAATAAATATTTTAATTTTTTAAATATAATATATTTAACTTAACAATTAATTAAATTTTCGAGAAGACAGGGGATGTTGAAAAGTTCGACGTTCACGATTAAATCTCGTTCTCACCTGTACGAGTCGGGCATGCTGGGTATTCCGGGGTACACGGCGGTGGGCGCGAATCCGTGATGTATTCTGGGCGGCGAGGGTGGCGCCTGCGGGGGCGGTTGACCTCCGAGTATCCCCGTGGATGGCGGCGGCGTCGGGTGACCAGCACCCACCAGATTCACGCCGGCAGTGTGTTGCTGTTGCTGCTGTTGCTGCTGCTGCGGCTGCTGCTGCGGCGGATTGTCCCTCCGTTGTGTGCGCAATTTCTCCTCGCGCCGCCACTTCGCCCGCCGATTCGAAAACCAGACCTGAGTTAGTGAACGAGAAGACAGACGAATATACAGGTCAATCGCTAGGCTACGGATAACTTTCGTGTCGATTGGACGCGTCGTGCGGATGGAAACGCGCGTTACGCCTCACGTCAACATTTTCTATTGCCGCATTGTCAAAGTTTATATTCTAATTTAATGTCATTGATCATTGCCTATGATGAGTAAAGAGAAGGGACCTGTATGCGCGATAGGATGATAAAAAATTCTACATACATATATAAATTATAATAATAAATTATATATATGTATATCGCGTGTACAATTATATATAAATTATATGTATAATTTATACAAGTATATACAATAATATTATATGTATAATATTTATATATATTTCATAAAAATGTACATGCAAATATTATATAATAAATAAATAAATAAAATAATAGAGCAATAACATAATGAAAAATATATATATAACATTACATGTATATATATTTTATTATAATTTTATTATTTTATTATTTAACTTTTCTACGTATATAAATATTATATAATGTTAAAATGTATAACATTACATATATTTTATTATAATTTTATTATTTTATTATTTAACTTTTCTACGTATATAAATATTATATAATATTAAAATATATAACATTACATATATTTTATTATAATTTTATTATTTAACTTTTCTACGTATATAAATATTACATAATGTTATTATATAATATTATATAATATTATATGTTATTGTGTATAATATACATATGTTGTTGTTCTATTATTTTATTTATTTTCTTTTTATTAACTTCGTGGAATCTTTTCTTGAACATCATCTTCGGTTTTTTTTTATAAATATTAAATCGCGCGTGATAAGAATGACGCAATGAAAACGGTTTTATTTTGATATCGCGCTAATTAATATAGTCACCTGTATTCTCGCCTCCGGCAGACCGATTTTGCCGGCGAGTCTCTCCCTGGCGAACACGTCCGGATAATGCGTCCTCTCGAACTCCTTCTCGAGCGCGTCAATCTGCTCGTTGCTGAAGCTCGTGCGGTTTCTCTGCAGCTTCCTCTTCAGACGGAGACGCGCCTGATCGTCGTCGGCGCCGCCCGACACGCTCCCGGCGTTGCTGTTGTCACCCCCGCTGTTCGTCTCGTCCGAGTGCGCGCCACCCTCGAGCTCGGTTACTGTAACACACAATAAGACGCAAACGCGCACTCATTATCAACGCCTTTTCGCGCGAACGGGCAATCTTCTCTTTCTACTCACTCGTGACACAAGTATTTAATTTCGACATTTTTTCTTTTCACGACTCTAAAGGATTTGATATTAGGGTGGAAAATGAGAAAAGAGAGATCTATTTCGCAGGAAAAAATTGATTTTAACGTAATATCGAAGAGATGAATATTTAATCCCTGCCGGACTTTTACATCAATTTACGCGATTAACGCACGCAACGAGCAATACATCGATGCAGTTTAATATTTCTTCGTAACACACACACACACACACACCAAGGAGATGGCGATGTATTTATCGATGTCAGCGTGTAAGTGATAACGCGCCGCACGATTTGGCGTTTCGCGGCGCTTATCCTCTCCCCCTCTTGCCCTCCTTTCCCTTCCCCCCGGGCCTTCTTATATCTATTCCCACGTGCGTTCGTGTGTATGCCGCACGTATATATACATATATATATACGTGCGGACGAGCGCGTATGTGGACGAACGGGCGGTATAGGCAGGCAGGCGTCGCCGGGTGAACCTTATCGTCGGTTTCTGGGTGAGCGCGTCGAGGCGTCACCGGGTTTGCCTCGACGACGGCGAGGGGTGGCGCGAGGAGGATACAGGAGAGGATACGCGCGATGAAGAAGGGCGGGCGCGGAGGGAGGGTAGGTGAAACTACCAGGCAAGGGGGTGCCCGATAAGACGACGGGCGTCCCGACGCCAGTCGCCGGCCACCCCACGAGATACGCCACTGTCATTCCCGCGACAGGACCTCCTCTACCTCCTCTTCGCTTCGGAAGATCGGGTCTGACTCGGCGTGACGTGTTGCCGGTATATATTGGCTCCATTATACGGTACGCGTATATATAATTATTATTATGCAATATTCTTTTCTATATATAATTTGTCACCACCGCGAGAGTCGGGATTAATAAAAAAAGTCGCGAGATACTTCTCTTTTCTGTCAAAAGGATCACGCGACTTTTGACTTCCGTTCACCATCAGGTGATCAACCCTCTGTCGCCCCACTTTGAAGTCACGTACCGCGATACAGATCGATGTTCTTTTAGTCTGATTTCATTTTTGGCCGCAATCTGCCGTATTGTTCTGTCACTTCTCCTTTGTAAAACAATAAATAAATAAAAAATAAAATCTTTGACGATCGTAAATTTATATTGTCAATTTGTATCGAGAGATTTGATATTTACTGGTTTCACGTAAGTTTTTTCACACTCACGAAAAAATTCGGATTAACAAAAAGTCGGTCAATTCCTCCCCCTTTGTGCTCTATTTTGTTGTAGTACAAATTAATTCGTGCTTGTCGATTGTTTTTAAACTGTACAAAATTTTGTTCGATTCACAATGTCATTGTTTATCTTGATATCGCTATCAAATATCATGTTAAGAAGTCGCAGAGTTACCCTCGAGATTATTTCGTCGATATATCGTTGCGGAACATAGCGCGTATCGCGCACGACGACGACGACGACGACGTTGGGATCACAGGCGAAACTCGGAGATAACGAAAACGTCTGTAATAATCGTCGTATAGCGGTAAAACCCGGGATACATACATATCCCCCGCGCCTCTTCCTTTCGCTGCCTGCGCGATTCGCTCGAGGTAGCTGGCAGACGGCCACGCTAGTAGCGGCAAAGTTCTCGCGGCTGAGCAGGGTTGGGTTGCCTCGAACTTCCTCCCCCGCGCGCGCGCGCGCGCGTTCAAGAGAATCGAGTGCGACGTTGGCGTACAAGTTCTCCGGCTTTCCCTCGCCCTCGTCTCTCTCTCTCTCCTTCATCCGCTCCTCCTTTTCCAACCCCCGACTTCGTAACCGTGCGCTGCAAACGATATCTTTAGGGGCGGCCTCTCTCCGTCAGTATCCGCACCGCCACGGGGTTAACGCTACGAGGGTGTCTTAAGCGGTAATTAAAACCGCCTTATCCTACCTCCTCCTCCTTGTCCCCGCCGAAACTTGTGAAGCAACTTCGTGCCTTCGCGGTTTCTGGATCCCCCGTCTTTACTGTTACGGCCAAGTCGCGTCGCTGCTCATCGCTCCTACACGCGGTGTATTCGCGAATTTAACGCCGATGCGGAACTCGCCGCGAGCGAGTGTCGAGCATTTAAAGGGAGGGGAGGGGAAACCTGCGGGAACGTGAAGGAGCGTGAAGGGAGGTGAAGTACGGAAGAAATTCAGTCTGACACGCACGGAGGGTGAATCCGCGCCAAACAAAAAGTTTCGCAAGGATCTCGCAATATATCCGAGAATATTAAAATATCATTTCCAAGTGATGACACACTGATTTAAATTATCAGCGAGTTTTTCCTAACAACAAGAGGTGTTTGAGATTTTTAATTCAGTTCGCGTTAAATAATTTAGTCGCGGTAATAATTTTTTCCGAATTACATCAAAAAATTCGACAACCGCGACAATATTGTCAAGGATTTCGCAACACCCGAAAATATTGAAGTGTTATTTCCGAGTGACTGATTAAAAATCATCAGCGAGTTTTTCTAACACGCAGCAAGAGGTGTTCGAGAGAATTTTAATTGATTCCAATTCGCGTTGAATTCAACCGCGATAATAATAATTTTTTTCAAACAGTACGAATTGCCTTGCAAAAATTCAACAGCGACAATGTTGCCGGCAATGTTGCATCGCGCGTGAAAATAATCGTAAGAAAAGACACATCGAATGCACAACACGTCGAACGCAGTTTCGGATCGTACGTAGGTTCCGCCATCACGCTCGAACGCGCGGCAGCCCCGGTTGGTGGATAATTCGTCGAAGGAAGATGCGAGGGGGCGACGGGGGGCGCGGGGGGAGCCGAGCGAGAGGAGAGAAGCTGCCTGGGTGGCATAAATTCCCCTCCACGCGCAACATGGTCCTACGGTTAGTCCCTGCCTTCCGAATGTTCTTTGGCGCGGAGATGAGCTTCTGCAGCGGAGGGTCTGTCCCTTTTCTCTGTCTCTGTTTGCCCAACGCGGGAGAGATCACACGCGTTGTAATTTATTCTTTGAACTTCGCGCGCGCGAATTTAATTTACATCACGCATTTTACATTATCTCGTCAGTTTTTTTTAAGTTCGCGAGACACACATTTGCGCAAAACGCATCTTCGCGTTCTCCCCGAGAGCGCGTCCGAAGTCGAAGCAGCGACCGGGTCGGACGCGACAAACGACCGGGGATAGAGGAGAACGTTTATATATTAACGTCGATAATGGACTTGGTGGAGCACTTAGCTAAACACTGTAAAGACCACGAGAGAGCGTAGTATTGTGCCGGAACGTGCGGCGACAATGCCGCGAAAACTGGTTCGCGTATCGGGGGTAGTTTATACTTTCAGTCGTCGCGCGCGGTCGAAGAAAAGGCCGTGCAGCTAGCAAAAATAACAAGAACGGGAAAACAAAGGATTTCGAGAGGAGGAAAAGGAATGATTTTCGAGTCGAGAGAAAGAGGGACAGAGAACCCCCCTCTCTCTCCTCTCCAAAGTTCCTGTTACCCGCGCGCTCTCCTGCACGAGAGTCACTCGAACGAAAAACTAAAAAAAAAAAAAAACAACAAGAGAGAAAGAAAAACACTCGGCAGGGGAAGACTCTTGGCTTCGAGGTCTATTACGCGGTGGAGGGCGAGAGACTTATTGCGCGGTCGGACTCGTGCGCGCAAGAATTAAGTTCGAGATGGCATCGAAGGAAACAATGCTACACTTACGCGACGAAAACGTGCCAGGTAAACGTCCACTCGTTGCGATTATTATTGTGTATCGCCGAACTAGAGAGGCACGTTCTCCCTCTTCAACAACGAAACACAGATTGGCGAACGCGAAGTGGCGAGCGCGCGAAGTGGCCAACTTTCAAACGAGCTTCGCCGAGGCGTGATTAACGCGACTCGTTTTTTTTTCCCTCCCGAAGAGAAACGTTTTGCGACTCGCGTGCGGTGAAAAAATCGAGCCCGCTCTCTCTCTCTCGAACGAAAGAGCACCTCTTTTGTGCAACGAAACTATCGACGATACGCATTCGTTCTCCTAAGCGCGCTCATTCATTTCTAAATTATGTTTTGAATCCGCCTGCCCCGAGCGGAGAAATTGATATTAAATTTAAAGCGAGCGAGGGAACGCAAAAGAGAGCGGTTTTCGCTCGCGCTTGGGCGAACGTTTGTTTTATTTCATCTTTGTAAATTTTCTGGCAGCGTAAGAAAAATTTAAATAAACGAAACAAAATAAAACTGTGGCAAAAACATTATATATATATAATGTTTTT